>SJYT01017777.1:0-10823 GCA_006410635.1 Cephalophus harveyi | reverse complement strand
ATATATAAAATAAAGCACAAGAGAAAAAAAGAAAAAATGATGATATAAGTGAATATACATATTCACTGAAAAATTAACCAGACTCTCTTTAAAACCTAGAACAATGTCAAGCATTCAAATATATACATTACTTGAATACAAGAAAGAGAAAGGCATACACAAATAATGAAGCAAAAATACCTGAGCACTTTTTAAATTTTCAGTGCAGTTCAGTCGCTCAGTCGTGTCCGACTCTTTGTGACCCCAAGAACTGCAGCACACCAGGACTCCCTGTCCATCACCAACTCCCGGAGTTCACTCAGACTTAACGTCCATCGAGTCAGTGATGCCATCCAGCCATTTCATCCTCTGTCATCCCCTTCTTCTCCTGCCCCCAATCCCTCCCAGCATCAGAGTCTTTTCCAATGAGTCAACTCTTCAAATGAGGCAGACAAAGTACTGGAGTTTCAGCTTTAGCATCATTCCTTCCAAAGAAATCCCAGGGCTGATCTCCTTCAGAATGGACTGGTTGGTTCTCCTTGCAGTCCAAGGGACTCTCAAGAGTCTTCCCTAACACCACAATTCAAAAGCATCAGATCTTTGGCAATCAACTTTCTTCACAGTCCAGCTCTCCCATCCATACATGACCACTGGAAAAGCCATTAAATTTTATGAAAAGTCTAAATGCAAAGACTCAGGAAACTCAACAAATTCAGACCAAGATAAACATACAGAACACCACACCAAAGCATACAGTATCAAATTACTGAAAGTCAATACTAAACGAAAATCTTAGAACAGCCAGAGGTGAAAAACCCATTATGTACAGAAAAATACAAGAATAAAAGCATGATTCTTATCTGAAATGATATGAGTGAAAAGAGAATTCACTGATCCTTTTGTAATGTTCAAGAAAACCACTGTCAATATCTAATTCTGTACCCAGACACATATTTTTCAAAAGTGTAAGCACTTAAATTTTTTCAAATAGATCAAATGGAGAGCATATATTGCCAGCAGACCTATATGAACACAAATTGTCATTAATCATGAGTGACAGGATCACTTTCCCTTACACTGGGAAGATGACCAGGATGTCCATTCTGTTCAATGTTGTACTGGATATTCCAGCCAGTGCCATAAAACAAGAAAAAGAAGTATAAAAGAGAAGAAGATTGAAAACAAAGAAACAAAACTGCCTTCATTTGCAGAGAGCAGGATTACTTACATGGAAAACGATCCTTTAAAGCTACAAAAACACTAAAGAACTAATAAGCTTAATATTTTGCAAAATACAAGGCCAATAATTCATATCAGGTTTATTTCTATATTTCAGTATCAAATGATTGAACATTTAAAAATTTTTAAATATGCCATTTATGATTGAAACCCAAAACGCAAACTACATAGAGACAAAATTAACAATATATCTCAACTAAAATATAAACACTTATGAAGTACTGATAAGCTAAATTAAAACACACTGTAGAACAGTGGTTGCTGGAGCTGGAAGAAGGAGAAACATGGACTTGCTGTTCTACAGGTACAAAGCTTCAGTTATATAAGAAAGTATCTTAGTAGGTTCTGGCTGTGGTAAAATGCTATAGGCTAGGTGGCTTAAACAACAAAACATTTCTTCTCACGTTTATGAAGTCTCAGAAGTCAAAGATCACAGTGCTGGCTGATTCAGTGTCTAATGAGCCTCCTTTCCTGGCTTGCAGAACGCTGCCTTTTTGCTATGTTCTCACATGAGGCCTGACAAGTTATCACAATTATCACATACGTCATGCTTCACACATGTGAAGCTTTTTTACAACTAGTATTCAGTGAACACATTATTTATATAGCTAAATCCCTGGTGGCTCAGATGGTAAAGAATTCACCTGTAATGCGGGAGACCTGAGTTCGATCCCTGGGTTCAATCCCTGGGTTGGGACAATCCCCTAGAGAAGGGCATGCAACCCATTCCAGTATTTTGCCTGGAAACTCTCCATGAACAGAGAAGCCTGATGGGCTACAGTCCAGACTCGACTAAGCACAGCACAGCTACATTAAATAAATGGTAACAAACTTGAAACTCACATTTTTACTTCATCTATTTTCATAGTGAATAATAACTACTTGTAGAAATTTTCATAAAGTAAATTTTGTATATATTATTCATCTTTTTATATAAGTGTGTTCACTGTAAATAAATTGTAAACATAGGATCACAATGTAGATCCATTACAAGTGTGCGAAAATATGTGTTATTTTGCTTTTGTACAATGTTTTTATTTTTTAAGGTAAAATATAACTAAAATATGTTATAGAGTATGTATAAAAATATGTAGAAATCTATATAGAATAATATCAGTTCAGTTCAGTTCAGTCGCTCAGTCGTGTCCGACTCTTTGCGACCCCGTGGACTGTAACCTACTAGGCTTCTCCGTCCGTGGGATTCTCCAGGCAAGAATACTGGAGTGGATTGCCATTTCCTTCTCCAGGGGATCTTCCCAACCCAGGGATTTAACCTGGGTCTCCCGCATTAGAGGCAGACGCTTTAACCTCTGAGGCAGACGCTTTAACCTCTGAGCCACGAGGGAAGCCCAAGAATACTGGAGTGGATTGCCATTTCCTTCTCCAGGGGATCTTCCCGACCCAGGGATCGAACCCAGGTCTCCCGCATTCTTTCCTAATCAGGAGGTAAAATAGAAAATTTGAAAAATCTTATAGAAAAACTCAAAATAAAAATTGAGATAATACAAATATATAACAGTACTAAACTTGTTTTGCAAGTATTTCATTCTTTGCATTCAAAATTTAAAAGAATAAACTGAAATCCAAATTATTGTTATAAAATAAGAAAGGATATACTACCACCTAGTGGTTAATAGATTTACTCTAGGGTAATATTTCACCTGCATATAATCTTAGAAACTGTACCTCAAGGGAGGCTGGTGGCCAAACTTATTACAGTTAAATAACTTTACTAAATATTTATCAAAAATTACTTGATTATTAAGCATATTATTATATACTTTATATTTTCTTGCTTTCACCTTAAAAATCTGAGCACTTTTGTAACAAGAATATGAAGATGTGTATAAGAGACAGGTCTAAATGCAAAGACTCAGGAAACTCAACAAATTCAGACCAAGATAAACATACAGAACACCACACCAAAGCATACAGTTGATATACTACCACCTAGTGGTTAATAGATTTACTCTAGGGTAATATTTCACCTGCATATAATCTTAGAAACTGTACCTCAAGGGAGGCTGGTGGCCAAACTTATTACAGTTAAATAACTTTACTAAATATTTATCAAAAATTACTTGATTATTAAGCATATTATTATATACTTTATATTTTCTTGCTTTCACCTTAAAAATCTGAGCACTTTTGTAACAAGAATATGAATGGTGACTATGAATGGCTGTATAAAAGAATAAAATAATATCTCAATTTAAGAACCAGTGAAAAGCCTTTTCTACTTCTGTAGAGAATGAAGTGATTAAATTTTAGAGATCATTTAATATACAAATGTTACATTTAGACTATTATTTTGAGTAAAGAAATAAACTTAAATTTTTTACATACTGGTAGAAATTGAAAATAGCTATATTATAATAATAATCAAACTGAACATTAAACAGTCAATTAATCATTTAAAGGAAAATATTTTAAAGACCATTAGGGACAAAATAATTCAGGAAACGGAAGCAAATAGGGAAATGCTTTCAAGGAACTGATCTACATCTATATTGGTTTCTGTAATGAACTGTGGATGTTTTCCAATTTTTCTCTTCTGCCTTTGTTAGTGCTTGTGTGTAAGGGTGTATGCATGTGTGTGAAAGTGTTTATTTTGTTTTATATAATACTTAACATAATTATTTTATTATAAGATGTCTTCTATTCAAAATTTCTAAGCCATATACATAAGCACTGTATGTGAAGTCATCTTTTTTTAAAAATCAAAGTAATATCAAATCAGTTCAGTTCAGTCGCTCAGTCGTGTCCGACTCTTTGCGAACTAAAATTATTACTTTAACTAAATATTTAAATTATGTTTTTACCATTTAGCCATGGGCTCCATTCAGCTATCTGTGAATTTCAAATTTGAATCATATAATACTGCAAGAGAGAGGCAATGAGGTTTTTTAATAAGGACTCCTTATACAATCACTATTATATCAAGAATCAATATTGTGTCACAAAACCCTGGAATACAGAAGTGTTGCTCTTAGGTGGACTGTAGCATTCAATCAGTACCAGGACAAGAAGTCAGACTTCCTTTTTTTCTTTTTCATTAATTCACCAAATACATGATGACTACATTTTAAAGGCATCCAAGGTGCCCTTAAACATGAGAATGCAGCAATGACAAACTGAATTTAACTGGCATGATCTTTGTTCTAAAGGAATTACTTCTTTTTGGAAATCATAGTCACACATAAGAAAAATGTCAGATTAAAAATGGAAAGACTTGAACCTGGGTAAAGAGACAATCATGAAATAGGCAGAAAGCATGGATCCTAGACATCAAGCAAGCATGAAAGTTAAAAAAAAAAAAAAAAATTCAGGTATTGTCAAAGGAGAAGGGTAGCGTAGGTGAATGAGCAAATATGTCAAGAAGCAGGGGCCAGAAATTGTATGACTCTACAGACCAGGTACAAAGTTTACATTTTCTTTGAAGGATTTTTTTTTTAATTTCTGCTTTCATAAATGAGGACAAAATATCAATAAAATAAAAAAAGATACAGAAAGAGGAGCATATTTGGATGGGAGTGGGGAGGAAGCAAATTCAAAGCAGACAGGTTGAGATGGAATACGTCTATGTACATTTTATTAGGCAAAAGGACTATGAATGGAGTGGACAATGGGTGATTTCATTTAAGCAATTACAGCTGTCAAATAAAAAGACCATATGACTGTTATTTAAAGGTTTGTGGCAACTCTACAAGTCTATCAGTGACATTTTCTCACCAGCTTTTTTCATGTCTTGTCTCTATGTCACATTTCAGTAATTTTCAAAGTATTTCAAGCATTTTCCTTATTATGGCATTTGTTATGGAGGTCTGTGATCCGTGATATTGTGAGCATTTTTAGCAAGGTTTTGCAATTAAAATATATATGTCTTTTAGACCTAATAGTCTACAAGTTAGATTTAATAGCCTAAAAGCTATTTTATGCTTAATAGTATACAGTACAGTCTGAACCTAACTTCTATAAGCACTAGGAAACCAAAATTTCAGGTGATTCACTTTACTGCAATGGTCTGGAACCAACCCTGTAATGTCTCCAAGGTATGCTTATAGTGATACAATCTAATATTTGTTGTCTTTCAACATGATACAAATAAAAACACATAACAGCAATTATTGAAATGACATTTTTACACCCTCCTCCCTACACACTTACTCCTCAAAAATATTTATCCTGCATGATATAGAAAAATCTATAATTTTACTGCTGAGAAAAATCCACAATGTAGACTGATCCATAACGAAATTGACCTGGGCTTATGGAAATAGTAAAAAAAAAACAAAGCAAGGAAGTGTTGAGAGTGGGGAAAAGGGTTTATTCTGATTTAAAAGAAACAGATGATCAGTACATACCAATTGTAATATATGAATTTTGATGGATGCTAAAACCAAAGAAAATATAGGCAGCACTGAGTCAACTTGGAAATATAAACTGAATATTTGATGATGTGTATAATTAATAAAAATATTCTCAAGGTGAAAATGGCATCAGTATTCTCACTGTTGGAAAATCCATGATGAATTATTTGGAGATGATGTGTTATGAAGACTATACTTTATATAGAGTGGGTTCAAGAAACAACAAAGTGTACACAATTTGATGAGTTTGGATGTATGCAAATATCCGTGAAACCAGCAGTGCAATCAAAGTAAAAATCATATTTATTACCTGTAAAACATTGCTTGGGTTTCTTTTCTTTTTTTTAAATTTGGTTAGCACACTTAACATGATATCTACCCATCAACAAAATGAAAAGACAACTTACTGAATAGAAGAGTGTATTTGCATATCATATATCTGATAAGGGGTTAATATCCAAGCTGTATAAAAATGATTAAATTCATATTATTAGATAGCTAAATACAAACAATCCAATAAAAATGGATAAGAAATCTGAATGGATAATTTTTCCAAAGAAAATATACAAATGGCCAGCAGATACATGAAAAGATGCTCAACATTGCTAATTATCAGGAAAATGCAAACCAAAATCACCATGATAACACCTCACACCTGTTGAAATGTTTACTATCAAAAAGATAAGAAATGACAAGTGTTGGCAAGGATATGGAGAAAAGGAATCTTTGTGCACTGTAGGTGGGGATGTAAACTGATGCAGCCACTATGGAAAACAGTATGGAGCTTCCTCAGAAAAATAAAAATAGAGGTACCATATGATCAAGAAATTCCAATTTTGGGTACTTATCCAAGAAATATAAACACACTCACATGAAAAGTTATATGCCCTCAGATGTTCACTGGAGCATTGTGTTCAATAGCCAAAAATGAAACAACATAAGTGTCCATCCACAGATGAATGGATGAAATAATGCATGTGTGTGTATATATACATATATGAAGTATGCATGTGTGTTTATATATATATATAATCATGTACATAAAATGGAATATTATTAAATCATAAAAAATAATGAAATTCTGTCATCTGTCAACACGTACGGGCCTTGAGGGCATTATGCTAAGTGAAATAAGTCAGATAGAGAAAGAAAAATACCATATAATATCACTTATATGTGAAATCTAAACAGACAAACAAAGCTCACTACCAGAGGAAAGCAGAGCATGTGGTTGTTGGGGTGGATTTGGGTGTGAAACGGGTGAAGGGAGTCAAAATGTACAGCCATCCAGCTGGAAGTCATGAGGATAAAATATACCACTTTGGCAACAGTAGTTAAAAATACTCTATCGCATATCTGAAAGTTGCTGAGAGTAGATTTGAAAGTTCTCACCTCAAGAAAAAAAACTTTCTTCGTATAAATAAAAAGGGACCTTCTTAACAATTTCTTTTAGGGTATAATCCAGTATTGTTGATTATGGGCACTCTGCTGTACATTGTATCTCTAGAACTAGTTCATCTTATATTACTGAAACTATACTGATTGAACATTGGTATAGTTTCTCCACATGTCTCCCTTCCAGTGGTTTCTGGGAGCCATTGCTCTATTTGCTTATTATTTGAATATTTTAGGTTTCTCATACAAGTAGTATCATGTAATATTTATCCTTCTGTCCCTGGTTTATTTCACTTAACATAGTCCCCCCACTATATGTGTAGTAGTCTCTTATTGTAGCCTTAATTTACATAAACTCTGCTGTTTAATATAGTTAAACATCTTCTGATACTTTTACTGGCTCTTTGATTATACATTTTTGTGACGTGATCATTAAAGGCTTTTGCCATTTGTCTATTGGATTGCATGCCTCTTTCATATTGGGCTTCTCTGGTGGCTCAGATGGTAAAGCGTCTGCCTGCAATGCAGGAGATCCGGATTCAATCCCCGGGTCAGGAAGATCCCCTGGAGAAGGAAATGGCAACCCACTCTAGTACTCTTGCTTGGAGAATTCCATGGACTGAGGAGCCTGGTAGGCTACAGTTCAAGGGGTTGCAAAGAGTCAGACAGGACTGAGTGACTTCACTTTCACTTTCATATTGATTTTTAATATATAGATATATAATCTTGATATAACTTTTTAGTTTTATATGTATTCAGTTCAGTTCAGTTCAGTCGCTGAGCCACCAGAGAAGCCCAATATGAAAGAGACATGCAATCCAATAGACAAATGGCAAAAACCTTTAATGATCACATCACAAAAATGTATAATCAAAGAGCCAGTAAAAGTATCAGAATATGTTTAACTATATTAAATAGCAGCACGCCAGGCCTCCCTGTACATCACCAACTCCCACAGTTCACACAGACTCATGTCCATCGAGTCAGTGATGCCATCCAGCCATCTCATTCTCTGTCATCACCTTCTCCTCCTGCCCCCAATCTCTCCCAGCATCAGAGTCTTTTCCAATGAGTCAACTCTTTGCATGAGGTGGCCAAAGTACAGGAGTTTCAGCTTTAACATCATTCCTTCCAAAGAAATCCCAGGGCTGATCTTTAAAATGGACTGGTTGGATCTCCTTGCAATCCAAGGGACTCTCAAGAGTCTTCTCCAACACCACAGTTATAGGTACTAAGAATATCTTAATATAAATTTTTTTTTTACCTACTTGGCATTTTTGATAATAGTTTCATTGTTTTACTTTCAAGTTAAAATCTGTAATTTGTCCAGAATTGATTTTCCTATATCATGGACAGTAGGGTTGTGATTCGGAGAAGGCAATGGCACCCCACTCCAGTACTCTTGCCTGGAAACTCCCATGGACGGAGGAGCCTGGTAGCCTGCAGTCCATGGGGTCGCTGAGTCAGACACGACTGAGCGACTTCACTTTCACTTTTCACTTTCATGCATTGGAGAAGGAAATGGCAACCCACTCCAGTGTTCTTGCCTAGAGAATCCCAGGGATGGCAGAGCCCAGTGGGCTGCCATCTGTGGGGTCGCACAGAGTCAGACACGACTGAAGCGACTTAGCAGCAGCAGCAGCGTTGTGATTTTTTCCATATAGATAAACACATTAACCAACATTATATGTATTAAGAATTATAACTTTAAACCTGCCCTGCTGTATCATCGAGGCCATAAGTTGACTGAATATATATTTGTAGGTTTCTGTTTGTACCTCTGTTTCATTCTTTTAAGCATATTTTTCTTTGTCTATCTCTGTCAGACAGTGCATTAGATAGTGCTAGAGAGGATTAGTGAGATAACACTGCTGCATCTATTCTAGATTTTTAATAGGGCATGATATTTGGTAGTCTATATCCTCCAACTTTATTTGCCTTCACATTTAAGATTTCCTTTGCATTACTCACCATTTTCATTTCCAAATGAGACATACAATATCTGTTAAATTTTACAATCAGAACATATGAAGGTGTTGACTGAGATTGCATTGGATACAGACAAGCAATTGGGCATAAAGTACATTTTTTACAATATTGAGTCAGTTAATCCATAAACAGAGTATATTCCATTGTTTTTGAAGATGTATTTAATTATTCTCTGTAATGTATTGGGTTCCTGTATAGAGTTATTAATTTTTTTTTACATTTGTATTTTAAAAAGATGAATTCAAAGGTTAATGCAAGTTAACAAGTTGTTTTATTTTGGGAATTACATTTTCTAAGTGTTTTTGCTAACATGTTGAATTAATATTTTTAAATCAATCTGTATGTCAACTTTCTCAATTCCCTTATTAATTCTAATGGTACATCTGTAATTTATTTGATTCTTTTATGTACATAATTATGTATCTGTAAATAATGACCATTTTATTTTCTTATCACTTTAACATTTATTTTTTATTGTCTTCATTGTAGTACTTGAAATTTCCAATTTATATGATGATATATACAAATATATAGAAAAATTTATGAAAAACAAGAGGAATATAGGTGAGCATATGAATATAGATGGGGCTTACATGGTGGCTCAGATGGTAAAGATTCTGCCTGCAATGCAGGAGACTTGGGTTGAATCCCTGAGTCAGGAAGATTCACTGGAGAAGAGAATGGCTACCCACTCCAGGATTCTTGCCTGGAGAATTCCATGGAGAGAAGAGCCTGGCAGGCAACAGTTCATTGGGTTGCAAAGAGTCAGATATGACTGAGTGATCATGTTTATGCAGGTAGGTATGAATATAGATATCATGTAAAAGCATAAATCAAAGAATGTATAAGTTGCAGGGGATTAAATCAGACTTAAGGAGGAAATCGACTCCTTAAGTCAATTGGAGTGACAAATACTGGCTTAAGGAGTAAATAGATGGGGAAACAGTGGAAACAGTGACAGACTTTATTTTGGGGGGCTCCAAAATCACTGCAGATGGTGACTGCAGCCATGAAATTAAAAGATGCTTGCTCCTTGGAAGAAAAGTTATGACTAACTTAGATAGCATATTCAAAAGCAAAGACATTATTTTGCCAACAAATGTCCATCTAGTCAAAGCTATGGTTTTTCCAGTAGTCATGTATGGATGTGAGAGCTGGACTGTGAAGAAAGCTGAGTGTTGAAGAATTGATGCTTTTGAACTGTGGTATTGGAGAAGACTCTCAGGAGTCCCTTGGACTGCAAGGAGATCCAATCAGTTCATTCTAAAGGAAATCAGTCTTGGATATTCATTGAAAGGACTGATATTGAAGTTGAAACTCCAATATTTTGGCCACCTGATGTGAAGAACTGACTCATTTGAAAAGACCCAGATGCTGGGAAAGACTGAAAGTGGGAGCAGAAGGGGACAACAGAGGATGAGATGCTTGGATGGCATCACTGACTCAATGGATGTGAGTTTGAGTAAACTCCGGAAGTTGGTGATGGATAGGGAAGTCTGGCGTGCTGCTGTCCATAAGGTCGGAAAGAGTTGGGCAAAACTGAAAGACTGAAGTGAAATGACTGAAGGAGTTAATTCTCAGAAATGCAAAGTTTGAGTATATTGCATAAAAGCAACTTTTCATTGTTTTCCTTTGAATATCCTACAGTAGTGATATATGCCATCATTCTGAAATTTTAAATTTTTATTATTATGGGAAATTTTAGCAGGTATTTTTTGTGACAGATGTTCTGTCACTCTCTGTATAGGATATCCACAGGACAACCATCAGGAACAATGATTTGTTTTTAAAGACACATAGGATTCAGGAGTGTGACACTCATGGTTACCACCTACAGCAAAAGATACCAGT
>SJYT01017772.1:1091035-1107746 GCA_006410635.1 Cephalophus harveyi | reverse complement strand
AATAAAAAAAAGAAAAAAAAAAAAAAAAAAAAAAAGCCCTAGGAAACAAAGAATTATTTGAAGGAGAATTTAAAGGATAATTATTTGAAGGACTATTTTTCCTTTACCTTTATTTTATTTATTTATTTATTTATTCCCATTTATATTCACATTTCTATTTTTTTCCTTTAATGCACAGTTGACCAATAGAGCAATTTCCCATAAAAATACTTCTCATAATTCTGCTTCCAATTTAGCTATGAAAATACAGCATTTTACCTTTATTTTAAAATGGTAATGATAATACTCGTTAGTGTCAGTTCAGTTCAGTTGCTCAGTTGTGTCCAACTCTTTGCGACCCCATGAATGATGAAATAGAGGATTTCATTCATAATTACATAAATTCCTGAAAGAAGAGCCCATGTAAAATATTTCAGCTACTATTTATATATTTTTCCAAATAATAATTGTTGTCCAGATTCTCTTTAAAAAAAAAAAAGCTACCCAAGACGCTATTTCCTTCATGAGAATGACCCACTGGAGGCCGGTCTGCTTAGTTTGCTTGATTAGTCAGTGGAGTCAGGGCTGTCAGGGTTTTAATTCCCCAGCTTTCTGGCTTTACAGCCACATGAAGCGACCCAGATTCCTGGTTAAGTCAAATGCCTGAATTTTCTCTCCCAGGCTTTCTACCCACACTGTTGATTGAGTGAAAGAAAGTCCTAAGGAGGAGTTAAGATATGCTGCTGCTAAGTCGCTTCAGTCGTGTCCAACTCTGTGTGACCCCATAGACGGCAGCCCACCAGGCTCCCCCATCCCTGGGATTCTCCAGGCAAGAACACTGGAGTGGGCTGCCATTTCCTTCTCCAATGCATGAAAGTGAAGTCACTGAGTCATGTCCAGCTCTCAGCGACCCCATGGACTACAGCCTACCAGGCTCCTCTGTCCATGGAATTTGCCAGGCAAGAGTACTGGAGTGGGGTGCCATGCTGGGCAATGTTTATTAGGCAAATACACAGTGGAAACATTTATTTCACAGATGCTTCCCTGACAATATACAGTTTACACATAAAGTGAGGTCACTGATATCTTCACTTGTTACGTGCCAATATATATATATATATATATCTTAAAAGGACAATTTAAAACAGTCAATTTAAGACCTTTCTGTGTTAAGTGCCTGTGTTTGTGCTGGCTGTCAAGAACTGAAGGGGCTGAAATGCCACCCTTATTACAGGAAACCAGTAGCCCGCCACCATTTCATATGTGCAGAATGCATACGCAAGGCTGCCCGGGGAGAGAGAAAGGATGTCACCACTCAGGGTGCAGTAAGCGGTCTGAGCAACACCTGTGCCTGAGATCCCCCTGCCCTCCACTTCCAGGTGGTGGCGGAAATGACACAGAGCAGACCTGGGGTATGCTGCGTGGTCTGTCTGTGCCCCCTGAAGAGCACCGAGCTTAGGACACTCCCCACGTTGTAAGGGGCTGCTGAAAAATCTACCTATCCTTTGCCCCGAAGCGAGGCTATGTTCTTATTATGTACATTGGGAGACAAATTTGCCCTCCATCCCAGAAGGAAATGCTCTATTTTTTCAAGGCTATTTGCTTTACAGACATTCTTGTAAAGATACCCTAGAATAAAATACTTGTATATGGTATATACGGTGTTGCATGGGTGATATCTATGTATACCATTTAATTCTCTCAGTAGTTCTGTAAAGATAGCTCAGAATTCTTGTTTTAGATCTAAAGAAGGAATATCAGCTAAGAATCTTGCCTCATGTCATAGAGATTGTAAGGGACAAACTTTTGGATATTCAGTCCTTTGTTCTTCTACTCAATAGCCCATAATCTCTCTGACCAGCTGATGCACTAATTGCCATGAAAAACAGAGACACACATATGTATTCTGTGACCGTGAGTTCCAGAAAGAAAGCCCTTTGACTTTTTATACTGTTTCTGCTAGATATATCTATTTCTATTAAAGAAATATCTGTGGTGCTATTGTCTTCATGATTGGATTGCTACAAAGCATATCATGTGCAATACCATCCAAACAAGTATGGAAGATGGTGATCAATGAAGCAGTAAGGTTTCCCCCTTCAATCAAACCAATTGCTCTTTGTAAGTATTATTTTGGAAGATACAGTTAAAAAGATGTTGAATTAAATTAGGCTTCTGAAAATTGCTCACCTCATGATTCCTTCTGATTACATCTTGGCATAATTCTGCCAAGTTTCAATATGTAATTTAGGGATAATGTATAATGGGTATTGGAACTATTGCAGTTCTCCACATTTAAAGGAGAGGCCAATTTTATTAGTAACAACTGTAATAACTCTGCTAAATAGGTTCTATGACTTAGTCACTCATTAGGAAATTATTTCTCAGCAGGAGCATATTACCTTTATATATTTAATTCAAGTTTTAAGAAGCAAATTTATTAGCATTGCAAATGTTTTCAGAGAGCTAGTTTTTACAGATACTGTATTAAGATTCTAATGAATTGTTTCCTCTGGTGTTAAACTCAAGAGCTTATTTTTCATTGTTTTATTTTTTAAAAACTTTATTTTCACATGAGACATTTAACACTTATGCAGTGATGTTTAGACTCCAGTTATCAAAATACCAGAGAAGTGACAAGACCCCCTTCGATTTCATCACTCAGTGTTTGGTTGGTACCTCTTATGGGGGAAGAACATTTTTGGATTAAAAAAAATTACTACAAATATGTAGCTAGACACTGGTATGTACCATATACTAACCTAAATGATGCCTACTCTAAAAGGAGTATCTCTAGTAAAATACATTTGGAGAAAAGGTGGTTAGGTTTTTACAGGAATTATTGTTGTTTAGTTGCTAAGTCATGTCTGACTCTTGGTGATCCCATGGACTGAAGCCCACCAGGCTCCTCTGTCCATGGGACTTCCCAGGCAAGAATACTGGAGTGGGTTGCCATTTCTTCTTCCAGGGAATGAACCCAAGTCTCCCACATTGGCAGGTGGATTCTTTACCACTGAGCCACCAGAGAAACCCCAAGAGGACTTATGTAACATATTAAACGATGGTGCTGAGAGGTCCTGCTCAGAAATGGAGTTGTTTCATCATCTGTGAAATGTGTTTAATCCCAGAGCACTTTTACTTTGTAAGCTGCCCTATATTTGAGGAAGTCCTGAATACTCTCTTGAAAGAAAGCAAAAGTGAAAGCTGCTCAGTTGTGTCCGACTCTTTGTGACCCCATGGACTATACATACAGTCCATGGAATTCTCCAGGCCAGAATACTGGGGTGGGTAGCCTTTCCCTTCTCCAGGGGATCTTCCCAACCCAGGAATCAAACCCTGGTCTCCCACATTGTGGGCAGATTCTTTACCAGCTGAGCCACAAGGGAAGTGCCCAGATACTCTTTTAGAAAAAATTTGTTTATTTACTTATTTTTGCTTGTGCTGGGTCTTAGTTGTTGCACTCAGGCTTTCTCTGGTTGCTGTGAGCAGGGGTCCCCTTTCTTGAGGTGCATGGCCTTCTCATTGCAGTGGCTTCTCTTGTTCCAGAGCGTGGGCTCTAGGTGCATGGGCTTCAATCTTAGCACCATGACTGAGTTGCTCTGAGGCATGTGACATCTTCCTGGACCAGGGATGGAACCTGTATGCTCTGCATTGGCAGGCGGATTCTTGTCCACTGGACCGCCAGAGAAGTCCCTGAATACTCTTTCATGGATCAGAATCTTAATTGTTTGATGGTTCTTACATACTGGATACAACCATTTGTTTTAAAAAAAAAATTCAGTGAGTCTTTTGTGTTCCCAGGTCTCACGTTGACTTGAAGAGAGACAAGTGGAAAGGTAATGATAGCAGATGGAAGAGGTGACCTGGGGGACTGAGTGAGGCCGAAAGTGCTAGGTTGATGCCTTAATGAATGATGGGGATTTATTGGTCGTTGTCTCTAAGCTCTTCATTGTGTCTTGATTTCCTCATCTTTAAAATAAGAATAATGCCTTCTTGGTGTGTTGACTGTAAAGATCTGTAAAATCATCTACTTTAGAATATTCCATAAATGGCAGTTATTTTAATTACTAATTGTTTCAGCTCATAAAAAGTGACATTTGAAGTTATAAACATGGAAGTAAAAAAAAAAATAAGTAATCTTTTTTTTCTTCCTGAAAGTTACTTTCTTCTTAATACTGTGTAATACTTAAATGAAACTGTGTATATAACTCACCCAACACTGTATCTGTAGTGCAGTATGATACACATGTACTGAAATTTTCTTTGGAAATTAGCACTAAATTATATCACACTTTGCTCAGTTAGTTCAGCAATATTTTTGAGTTACCATGTGGCAGACGCCTCTCTAATTGCTATAGATACATCAGCAAATAGCAACAAAAGTCCCTACTTTTATATAGCTTATATTTTCAACTGAAGCAAGTTCTTTTACTTTCAGTAAAAGCAAAGAGAAAATTACAGAAAATTGGAAAAGCAGCTTAACAATAGCATGTGAAAAAGACTTAAAATTCGATTGCACGAAAATAGGCAAGACTTCATGTCTCTTAAAAGCAGCTCAGTTAATTTCTTGGTAGAGACAGTGTGCATGGGTATGGAGATGATAAGAATGCCCTTAAAGCTCTGAGCTGCTGATTTTAAGATGGGACATTTTTATATTTGTAAGCTTCTAGCAACTTATTTTTCCACCAAACTGTGCAGATTTATTTTTACTTGATCTTTAAATTTCTTCTTTTCAAAATAGACTGTGTGAGGATCTTTCCATTTTGCAGATTTGAACAGCTCTCTACAGAGAGGTGCTCCCTGAGTTCACTGAAAAGCAGGTCAGTAAAGCAGAGAGAGAACAGAACCAGACCTGACTCCCGGTGGAGGGTGCTTGCTGTTCCTAGTTGTTAAGGAAACCTGACAATATTGCCCTTAACAGTGGCAGTAGAGGATGACTGAGGCTGACTTTTCACATGCATGCAATCCGAGCATTCTTCAAAAATCATTCTTCCCTGAAAGGAGATAATTACATCTAAAGTGAAAACTTGAGAAGGAGAAACATGTTAAGGTCGAATCGCCTTTCATTCTATCTTACTAATTATTCAACATATAATTTGCAGCTTCACATATTTTGAATGAGCCCTAGCAATTTGAATTTTTTTCCCGTACCCTGATGGAGGGCTGAGAAATCCATCACAAATATGGGTGTGCCCTGGATTTGGAATGGCCTTCACACAGGAAAGAAATTACTGTTAGAATGCCAGTTAGGAGAACTGACTTGGTAACTTACTCAATTTAAAACAGTCAATTTAAGACCTTTCTGTGTTAAGTGCCTGTGTTTGTGCTGGCTGTCAAGAACTGAAGGGGCTGAAATGCCACCCTTATTACAGGAAACCAGTAGCCCGCCACCATTTCATATGTGCAGAATGCATACGCAAGGCTGCCCGGGGAGAGAGAAAGGATGTCACCACTCAGGGTGCAGTAAGCGGTCTGAGCAACACCTGTGCCTGAGATCCCCCTGCCCTCCACTTCCAGGTGGTGGCGGAAATGACACAGAGCAGACCTGGGGTATGCTGCGTGGTCTGTCTGTGCCCCCTGAAGAGCACCGAGCTTAGGACACTCCCCACGTTGTAAGGGGCTGCTGAAAAATCTACCTATCCTTTGCCCCGAAGCGAGGCTATGTTCTTATTATGTACATTGGGAGACAAATTTGCCCTCCATCCCAGAAGGAAATGCTCTATTTTTTCAAGGCTATTTGCTTTACAGACATTCTTGTAAAGATACCCTAGAATAAAATACTTGTATATGGTATATACGGTGTTGCATGGGTGATATCTATGTATACCATTTAATTCTCTCAGTAGTTCTGTAAAGATAGCTCAGAATTCTTGTTTTAGATCTAAAGAAGGAATATCAGCTAAGAATCTTGCCTCATGTCATAGAGATTGTAAGGGACAAACTTTTGGATATTCAGTCCTTTGTTCTTCTACTCAATAGCCCATAATCTCTCTGACCAGCTGATGCACTAATTGCCATGAAAAACAGAGACACACATATGTATTCTGTGACCGTGAGTTCCAGAAAGAAAGCCCTTTGACTTTTTATACTGTTTCTGCTAGATATATCTATTTCTATTAAAGAAATATCTGTGGTGCTATTGTCTTCATGATTGGATTGCTACAAAGCATATCATGTGCAATACCATCCAAACAAGTATGGAAGATGGTGATCAATGAAGCAGTAAGGTTTCCCCCTTCAATCAAACCAATTGCTCTTTGTAAGTATTATTTTGGAAGATACAGTTAAAAAGATGTTGAATTAAATTAGGCTTCTGAAAATTGCTCACCTCATGATTCCTTCTGATTACATCTTGGCATAATTCTGCCAAGTTTCAATATGTAATTTAGGGATAATGTATAATGGGTATTGGAACTATTGCAGTTCTCCACATTTAAAGGAGAGGCCAATTTTATTAGTAACAACTGTAATAACTCTGCTAAATAGGTTCTATGACTTAGTCACTCATTAGGAAATTATTTCTCAGCAGGAGCATATTACCTTTATATATTTAATTCAAGTTTTAAGAAGCAAATTTATTAGCATTGCAAATGTTTTCAGAGAGCTAGTTTTTACAGATACTGTATTAAGATTCTAATGAATTGTTTCCTCTGGTGTTAAACTCAAGAGCTTATTTTTCATTGTTTTATTTTTTAAAAACTTTATTTTCACATGAGACATTTAAAACTTATGCAGTGATGTTTAGACTCCAGTTATCAAAATACCAGAGAAGTGACAAGACCCCCTTCGATTTCATCACTCAGTGTTTGGTTGGTACCTCTTATGGGGGAAGAACATTTTTGGATTAAAAAAAATTACTACAAATATGTAGCTAGACACTGGTATGTACCATATACTAACCTAAATGATGCCTACTCTAAAAGGAGTATCTCTAGTAAAATACATTTGGAGAAGAGCTGGTTAGGTTTTTACAGGAATTATTGTTGTTTAGTTGCTAAGTCATGTCTGACTCTTGGTGATCCCATGGACTGAAGCCCACCAGGCTCCTCTGTCGATGGGACTTCCCAGGCAAGAATACTGGAGTGGGTTGCCATTTCTTCCTCCAGGGAATGAACCCAAGTCTCCCACATTGGCAGGTGGATTCTTTACCACTGAGCCACCAGAGAAACCCCAAGAGGACTTATGTAACATATTAAACGATGGTGCTGAGAGGTCCTGCTCAGAAATGGAGTTGTTTCATCATCTGTGAAATGTGTTTAATCCCAGAGCACTTTTACTTTGTAAGCTGCCCTATATTTGAGGAAGTCCTGAATACTCTCTTGAAAGAAAGCAAAAGTGAAAGCTGCTCAGTTGTGTCCGACTCTTTGTGACCCCATGGACTATACATACAGTCCATGGAATTCTCCAGGCCAGAATACTGGGGTGGGTAGCCTTTCCCTTCTCCAGGGGATCTTCCCAACCCAGGAATCAAACCCTGGTCTCCCACATTGTGGGCAGATTCTTTACCAGCTGAGCCACAAGGGAAGTGCCCAGATACTCTTTTAGAAAAAATTTGTTTATTTACTTATTTTTGCTTGTGCTGGGTCTTAGTTGTTGCACTCAGGCTTTCTCTGGTTGCTGTGAGCAGGGGTCCCCTTTCTTGAGGTGCATGGCCTTCTCATTGCAGTGGCTTCTCTTGTTCCAGAGCGTGGGCTCTAGGTGCATGGGCTTCAATCTTAGCACCATGACTGAGTTGCTCTGAGGCATGTGACATCTTCCTGGACCAGGGATGGAACCTGTATGCTCTGCATTGGCAGGCGGATTCTTGTCCACTGGTCCGCCAGAGAAGTCCCTGAATACTCTTTCATGGATCAGAATCTTAATTGTTTGATGGTTCTTACATACTGGATACAACCATTTGTTTTAAAAAAAAAATTCAGTGAGTCTTTTGTGTTCCCAGGTCTCACGTTGACTTGAAGAGAGACAAGTGGAAAGGTAATGATAGCAGATGGAAGAGGTGACCTGGGGGACTGAGTGAGGCCGAAAGTGCTAGGTTGATGCCTTAATGAATGATGGGGATTTATTGGTCGTTGTCTCTAAGCTCTTCATTGTGTCTTGATTTCCTCATCTTTAAAATAAGAATAATGCCTTCTTGGTGTGTTGACTGTAAAGATCTGTAAAATCATCTACTTTAGAATATTCCATAAATGGCAGTTATTTTAATTACTAATTGTTTCAGCTCATAAAAAGTGACATTTGAAGTTATAAACATGGAAGTAAAAAAAAAAAAAAGTAATCTTTTTTTTCTTCCTGAAAGTTACTTTCTTCTTAATACTGTGTAATACTTAAATGAAACTGTGTATATAACTCACCCAACACTGTATCTGTAGTGCAGTATGATACACATGTACTGAGATTTTCTTTGGAAATTAGCACTAAATTATATCACACTTTGCTCAGTTAGATCAGCAATATTTTTGAGTTACCATGTGGCAGACGCCTCTCTAATTGCTATAGATACATCAGCAAATAGCAACAAAAGTCCCTACTTTTATATAGCTTATATTTTCAACTGAAGCAAGTTCTTTTACTTTCAGTAAAAGCAAAGAGAAAATTACAGAAAATTGGAAAAGCAGCTTAACAATAGCATGTGAAAAAGACTTAAAATTCGATTGCACGAAAATAGGCAAGACTTCATGTCTCTTAAAAGCAGCTCAGTTAATTTCTTGGTAGAGACAGTGTGCATGGGTATGGAGATGATAAGAATGCCCTTAAAGCTCTGAGCTGCTGATTTTAAGATGGGACATTTTTATATTTGTAAGCTTCTAGCAACTTATTTTTCCACCAAACTGTGCAGATTTATTTTTACTTGATCTTTAAATTTCTTCTTTTCAAAATAGACTGTGTGAGGATCTTTCCATTTTGCAGATTTGAACAGCTCTCTACAGAGAGGTGCTCCCTGAGTTCACTGAAAAGCAGGTCAGTAAAGCAGAGAGAGAACAGAACCAGACCTGACTCCCGGTGGAGGGTGCTTGCTGTTCCTAGTTGTTAAGGAAACCTGACAATATTGCCCTTAACAGTGGCAGTAGAGGATGACTGAGGCTGACTTTTCACATGCATGCAATCCGAGCATTCTTCAAAAATCATTCTTCCCTGAAAGGAGATAATTACATCTAAAGTGAAAACTTGAGAAGGAGAAACATGTTAAGGTCGAATCGCCTTTCATTCTATCTTACTAATTATTCAACATATAATTTGCAGCTTCACATATTTTGAATGAGCCCTAGCAATTTGAATTTTTTTCCCGTACCCTGATGGAGGGCTGAGAAATCCATCACAAATATGGGTGTGCCCTGGATTTGGAATGGCCTTCACACAGGAAAGAAATTACTGTTAGAATGCCAGTTAGGAGAACTGACTTGGTAACTTACCGTGTTTGCATAATGTGGCCTTGCTTCGGGAAGCATAGGGGTTAAACTGCCTGTGGGTGAACTCAGGACTGGGCTCATATGCTGTCTCTACTAGGGGACAGTATTCAACATCTCTAAGCCTCATTCTTCTTAATGTATAGACCTAACAGCAGTGTCTACTTAGGTATAACTTTAAGGTTTACATGAGATAATGTATATGCCTGATAGTGATCACTCAGTCAGATATTAACTGTTATCATACCCCTTTGAGGTTAATTGTTCAAAATATGTTCTACAAAATTACCAATCTGCTAAGACCTCCTATCCCAAGTTACTTTGCTCAGAAATTTACCGTGGAGATATGCTTTTGGAAGTCTCAAATATTGACAGTCTTAAAACATTTATGAGGCAGATAAAGAGGTAACACACAGCCAGTAAAGGATTAAATCCATTTTGAACATGACTTCTTGTGTATCTGTCTCATGCTTGAGTTTTAAAATTATTTTATTTTTTGGTTGCTCTGTGTCTTTGTTGAGCTTCCCTGATAGCTCAACTGGTAAAAATCCGCCTGTAGTATAGGAGACATGAAATATGTGGGTTGGCTCCCTGGGTCAGGAAGAAGCCCCTGGAGCAGGAAATGGCAACTCACTCTAGTATTCTTGCTGGGAGAATCCCATGGACAGAGGAGCCTGGTGGGCTATAGTCCATAGGGTTGCAGAGAGTCAGACCCAACTGAGCGATCAAGCATGCATGGATCTTTGTTGTTGCTAATGGGCTTTCTCTAGTTGTGGTGAGTAGGGGCTACTCTTCATTGCAATGTGTGGGATTATCATTGGGATGGCTTCTCCTGTTGTGGGGCACAGGCTTAGTTGCCCCATAACATATGGAATCTTCCCAGACCAGGTATTGAACTCATGTCCCCTGCATTGGCAGGTGGATTCTTATCCACTGGACCACCAGGGAAGCCCTGTGTTTGATTTTATATGTTCATATGAATAAGTTCTTAAAGTTTGTTTTTCAAAGATCCTCCGCAGAAGAATTTCTGCATTCAATGAGAATGATAGTTAAACATAAGTGCTCCTTTTTCAATTTGTCTTAACATGACAGTCTTAATTTAATTCCTGGAGAGACAGAAGTAGGAAGAACAGAGACCTGTAACATGACTGGCTTTAGGCCTGAGCGTGAAGGAAAGAAGCACGCTGTCCCAAGGATGCCGTGGTGGCAAAATCTCAGCTCCTGGTTGACAAGTTCAATGAGAAAACTATACCAACAGCTCCTTGTCAAAAGATAAGAAGACATTTCTCTACTGGGAGTGATGTGCAGTTAGCATAATAGTTATTATTAGGCAGGAGGGGTTGGAGAATTCCATGGGGTGTTATCATTATCTGGGTTGCATCAGACAATTTCAGATGCATGATTTTTAAGATGGGTATGGACGGTATGATTTTCCAGTGGTGTGATAGTGGAATTGTTCATCTGAAACACGGTGTCTCCTCAAAAGGATTGAAAAAACAATCTTGGCTTTACAGAAGGTAATGTAGCAGAATTCAACAGAACATGATGGCGTCAGGAGCCAGGCTGCCTGGGTTCATAGCCTGTTTCTATCGCCTCCTAATGGTGTGATCATGAATAAATTGCTTAACTTATTTATCCTTCAGACCCTTCATCTGTAAAATAGGCGTAATAATAGTCCTCACTTCATAGGGTTTTCTAATGCTGAAATAAGACAATGACTATAAAAGATCTAGTGTGGAACATAACATGTGTTTAATATATGTTAGCAGTTATTACCTGTACATTAGAGAAGAATGCCTTAAAATAACATAGCACTTGACCATATTAAACGCTGCCTCATTTAAGTTTCACAGATCCTAAGGTAAGAAGTTCAGGTAGGACCCTTCTCCCTGACAAACTAGCAAGTTGAAGTTCAAAGAAATCCAGGGACTTGCCCAAGTCACATAGCTATTCAGTGGTGGAGTTGATTCTATAATGAGACATCCAGTTGGGTAGATGTTCTCCTTTAATATTTTTGTCAAGTCACGTCTTCACCATCACAAGCGATGGTTTTCCCACAGAATAGCTATGTGCCAGAGTTAACAGATGAGTGACATAAATAACAGAAGCTGTGTTTTCAGGGAGGTTCAGAGAGAGCAGCTATACTGACTTTAGGGAATAAGAACTGCTAGGGTTGGGTCTTCAGATAATCTTGGAAGGCATAAGAGACACACTGCAACGTAGCTGCTACATGAATGCAAGCTGAAAAGAAAAGATCCATCAGCTAAAATTGTAAAATACCTTAATATGTAATTAAAATAATAAATAATGTGGTATATTATATACTGATTACTTGCCACATATCCAAAGACATCTAATTCTCTATTTTGTTCTTGGCTTTGTAAGTGTAGGGAGAAGAAATCAACCTTTATTCTAATATTTAAGTTGCCCTATCACTCAATAGAAATTGTCTGCCTTCAACAATTATGGAAGATATTAGGCACAGCAAGACAGGAAGAAAATTAAGTCAGTTCTACAAAAGGAAATATTGCCTTTTCAATAGCTTTTACTAATGTCACTTTGAAAAATCTTGAATATCTGTTTTCCTGTTCAATTATTAAAAACAATATGCTCATGAGACTTAGTCCATTAGTTCTGAATTTTGTTTCATGCTGTTTTGTATAGTGAGACACTATTCTAATTATCCTGGGCATTAACTTAGCCCTTCAATATTTTTCTTTGAATTTGTTACATCCTGCCAATGATTTATAAACATTCAAGTATAATTGCTGAAATCTTTTTTTATATAGTTAAAAATAATTGAAAAAGGTGAAGCAATGTCTGGAAAACCCATAATTTAAACATAAAAGCTTTCTTTTGCAATTAAAATTTCTGCATATACCTAAAACTGAAGACATTTAAACCTTTGGAAAAGGAGATGAAGTTCATAAACAAAGAGTAAAATTCTTGGCAACATGCATAATACTACTTTAGAAACATTAAAATAATAAAATTTTACTGAAACTTTGGTTCAATTAAATTTAACTTAGTGATATTCTTATTAGGCAAGAAATGTTACTTAAAATTTATTTTTTAGCATAACACAGATGTGTATAAGAGACAGACAATATACAGTTTACACATAAAGTGAGGTCACTGATATCTTCACTTGTTACGTGCCAATATATATATATATATGTATCTTAAAAGGACAATTTAAAACAGTCAATTTAAGACCTTTCTGTGTTAAGTGCCTGTGTTTGTGCTGGCTGTCAAGAACTGAAGGGGCTGAAATGCCACCCTTATTACAGGAAACCAGTAGCCCGCCACCATTTCATATGTGCAGAATGCATACGCAAGGCTGCCCGGGGAGAGAGAAAGGATGTCACCACTCAGGGTGCAGTAAGCGGTCTGAGCAACACCTGTGCCTGAGATCCCCCTGCCCTCCACTTCCAGGTGGTGGCGGAAATGACACAGAGCAGACCTGGGGTATGCTGCGTGGTCTGTCTGTGCCCCCTGAAGAGCACCGAGCTTAGGACACTCCCCACGTTGTAAGGGGCTGCTGAAAAATCTACCTATCCTTTGCCCCGAAGCGAGGCTATGTTCTTATTATGTACATTGGGAGACAAATTTGCCCTCCATCCCAGAAGGAAATGCTCTATTTTTTCAAGGCTATTTGCTTTACAGACATTCTTGTAAAGATACCCTAGAATAAAATACTTGTATATGGTATATACGGTGTTGCATGGGTGATATCTATGTATACCATTTAATTCTCTCAGTAGTTCTGTAAAGATAGCTCAGAATTCTTGTTTTAGATCTAAAGAAGGAATATCAGCTAAGAATCTTGCCTCATGTCATAGAGATTGTAAGGGACAAACTTTTGGATATTCAGTCCTTTGTTCTTCTACTCAATAGCCCATAATCTCTCTGACCAGCTGATGCACTAATTGCCATGAAAAACAGAGACACACATATGTATTCTGTGACCGTGAGTTCCAGAAAGAAAGCCCTTTGACTTTTTATACTGTTTCTGCTAGATATATCTATTTCTATTAAAGAAATATCTGTGGTGCTATTGTCTTCATGATTGGATTGCTACAAAGCATATCATGTGCAATACCATCCAAACAAGTATGGAAGATGGTGATCAATGAAGCAGTAAGGTTTCCCCCTTCAATCAAACCAATTGCTCTTTGTAAGTATTATTTTGGAAGATACAGTTAAAAAGATGTTGAATTAAATTAGGCTTCTGAAAATTGCTCACCTCATGATTCCTTCTGATTACATCTTGGCATAATTCTGCCAAGTTTCAATATGTAATTTAGGGATAATGTATAATGGGTATTGGAACTATTGCAGTTCTCCACATTTAAAGGAGAGGCCAATTTTATTAGTAACAACTGTAATAACTCTGCTAAATAGGTTCTATGACTTAGTCACTCATTAGGAAATTATTTCTCAGCAGGAGCATATTACCTTTATATATTTAATTCAAGTTTTAAGAAGCAAATTTATTAGCATTGCAAATGTTTTCAGAGAGCTAGTTTTTACAGATACTGTATTAAGATTCTAATGAATTGTTTCCTCTGGTGTTAAACTCAAGAGCTTATTTTTCATTGTTTTATTTTTTAAAAACTTTATTTTCACATGAGACATTTAACACTTATGCAGTGATGTTTAGACTCCAGTTATCAAAATACCAGAGAAGTGACAAGACCCCCTTCGATTTCATCACTCAGTGTTTGGTTGGTACCTCTTATGGGGGAAGAACATTTTTGGATTAAAAAAAATTACTACAAATATGTAGCTAGACACTGGTATGTACCATATACTAACCTAAATGATGCCTACTCTAAAAGGAGTATCTCTAGTAAAATACATTTGGAGAAAAGGTGGTTAGGTTTTTACAGGAATTATTGTTGTTTAGTTGCTAAGTCATGTCTGACTCTTGGTGATCCCATGGACTGAAGCCCACCAGGCTCCTCTGTCCATGGGACTTCCCAGGCAAGAATACTGGAGTGGGTTGCCATTTCTTCTTCCAGGGAATGAACCCAAGTCTCCCACATTGGCAGGTGGATTCTTTACCACTGAGCCACCAGGGAAACCCCAAGAGGACTTATGTAACATATTAAACGATGGTGCTGAGAGGTCCTGCTCAGAAATGGAGTTGTTTCATCATCTGTGAAATGTGTTTGATCCCGGAGCCCTTTTACTTTGTAAGCTGCCCTATATTTGAGGAAGTCCTGAATACTCTCTTGAAAGAAAGTAAAAGTGAAAACTGCTCAGTTGTGTCCGACTCTTTGTGACCCCATGGACTATACATACAGTCCATGGAATTCTCCAGGCCAGAATACTGGGGTGGGTAGCCTTTCCCTTCTCCAGGGGATCTTCCCAACCCAGGAATCAAACCCTGGTCTCCCACATTGTGGGCAGATTCTTTACCAGCTGAGCCACAAGGGAAGCGCCCAGATACTCTTTTAGAAAAAATTTGTTTATTTACTTATTTTTGCTTGTGCTGGGTCTTAGTTGTTGCACTCAGGCTTTCTCTGGTTGCTGTGAGCAGGGGTCCCCTTTCTTGCGGTGCATGGCCTTCTCATTGCGGTGGCTTCTCTTGTTCCAGAGCGTGGGCTCTAGGTGCATGGGCTTCAATCTTAGCACCATGACTGAGTTGCTCTGAGGCATGTGACATCTTCCTGGACCAGGGGTGGAACCTGTATGCTCTGCATTGGCAGGCGGATTCTTGTCCACTGGTCCGCCAGAGAAGTCCCTGAATACTCTTTCATGGATCAGAATCTTAATTGTTTGAGGGTTCTTACATACTGGATACAACCATTTGTTTTAAAAAAAAAATTCAGTGAGTCTTTTGTGTTCCCAGGTCTCACGTTGACTTGAAGAGAGACAAGTGGAAAGGTATTGATAGCAGATGGAAGAGGTGACCTGGGGGACTGAGTGAGGCCGAAAGTGCTAGGTTGATGCCTTAATGAATGATGGGGATTTATTGGTCGTTGTCTCTAAGCTCTTCATTGTGTCTTGATTTCCTCATCTTTAAAATAAGAGTAATGCCTTCTTGGTGTGTTGACTGTAAAGATCTGTAAAATCATCTACTTTAGAATATTCCATAAATGGCAGTTATTTTAATTACTAATTGTTTCAACTCATAAAAAGTGACATTTGAAGTTATAAACATGGAAGTAAAAAAAAAAATAAGTAATCTTTTTTTTCTTCCTGAAAGTTACTTTCTTCTTAATACTGTGTAATACTTAAATGAAACTGTGTATATAACTCACCCAACACTGTATCTGTAGTGCAGTATGATACACATGTACTGAAATTTTCTTTGGAAATTAGCACTAAATTATATCACACTTTGCTCAGTTAGTTCAGCAATATTTTTGAGTTACCATGTGGCAGACGCCTCTCTAATTGCTATAGATACATCAGCAAATAGCAACAAAAGTCCCTACTTTTATATAGCTTATATTTTCAACTGAAGCAAGTTCTTTTACTTTCAGTAAAAGCAAAGAGAAAATTACAGAAAATTGGAAAAGCAGCTTAACAATAGCATGTGAAAAAGACTTAAAATTCGATTGCACGAAAATAGGCAAGACTTCATGTCTCTTAAAAGCAGCTCAGTTAATTTCTTGGTAGAGACAGTGTGCATGGGTATGGAGATGATAAGAATGCCCTTAAAGCTCTGAGCTGCTGATTTTAAGATGGGACATTTTTATATTTGTAAGCTTCTAGCAACTTATTTTTCCACCAAACTGTGCAGATTTATTTTTACTTGATCTTTAAATTTCTTCTTTTCAAAATAGACTGTGTGAGGATCTTTCCATTTTGCAGATTTGAACAGCTCTCTACAGAGAGGTGCTCCCTGAGTTCACTGAAAAGCAGGTCAGTAAAGCAGAGAGAGAACAGAACCAGACCTGACTCCCGGTGGAGGGTGCTTGCTGTTCCTAGTTGTTAAGGAAACCTGACAATATTGCCCTTAACAGTGGCAGTAGAGGATGACTGAGGCTGACTTTTCACATGCATGCAATCCGAGCATTCTTCAAAAATCATTCTTCCCTGAAAGGAGATAATTACATCTAAAGTGAAAACTTGAGAAGGAGAAACATGTTAAGGTCGAATCGCCTTTCATTCTATCTTACTAATTATTCAACATATAATTTGCAGCTTCACATATTTTGAATGAGCCCTAGCAATTTGAATTTTTTTCCCGTACCCTGATGGAGGGCTGAGAAATCCATCACAAATATGGGTGTGCCCTGGATTTGGAATGGCCTTCACACAGGAAAGAAATTACTGTTAGAATGCCAGTTAGGAGAACTGACTTGGTAACTTAC
>SJYT01017772.1:1045197-1090176 GCA_006410635.1 Cephalophus harveyi | reverse complement strand
TGATACAGGATGCTTGGGGCTGGTGCACTGGGATGACCCAGAGGGATGGTATGGGGAGGGAGGTGGCAGGGGGGTTCAGGATGGGGAATGCGTGTACCCTTGTGGTGGATTCATGTTAATGTATGGCAAAACCAATACAATATTGTAGAGTAATTAACCTCCAATTAAATAAATTTATAATTAAAAAAATAAAAAGCAGAGACATTACTTTGCCAACAAAGGTCCATCTAGTCAAAGCTATGGTTTTTCCAATAGTCATGTATGGATGTGAGAGTTAGACTGTAAAGAAAGCTGAGCACTGAAGAATTGATGCTTTTTTAAAAAAAATTTAGATTTACTTCTTTTAATTGATGTACTCTGCATATAAATTAAATAAGCAGGGTGACAATATACAGCCTTGATGTACTCCTTTCCCAATTTGGAACCAGTTTTTTGTTCCGTGTTTGGTTCTAACTGTTGCTTCTTGACCTGCATGCAGGTTTCTCAGGAGGCAGGTGAGATGGTCTGGTATTCCTATCTCTTTAAGAATTTTCCACAGTTTGCTGTGGTTGACAGTCAAAGGCTTTAGCACAGTCAATGAAACAGAAGTATATGTTTTTCTGGAATTCGCTTGCTTTTTTGATGATTCAAAGGATGTTGGCAATTTGATCTCTGGTTCCTCTGCCTTTTCTAAACCCAACTTGAGCACCTGGAAGTTCACAGTTCACGTACTGTTGAAGCCGGGCTTGGAGAATTTTTTTTACTTTGCATTACTTTGCTAGTATGTGAAATGAGTGCAGTTGTGAGGTAGTTTGAACATTCTTTGGCACTGCCTTTCTTTGGGATTGGAATGAAAACTGACCTTTTCCAATCCTATGGCAAAAAGTTTTCCAAATTTGCTGGCATATTGCGTGCAGCACTTTACCAGCATCATCTTTCAGGATTCGAAATAGCTTAGCTGAAGGCAATAGCACCCCACTCCAGTACTCTTGCCTGGAAAATCCTATGGGTGGAGGAGCCTGGTAGGCTGCAGGCCATGGGGTAGCGAAGAGTCGGACACGACTGAGCGACTTCACTTTCACTTTCATGCACTGGAGAAGGAAATGGCAACCCACTCTAGTGTTCTTGCCTGGAGAATCCCAGGGATGGGGGAGCCTGATGGGCTGCTGTCTATGGGGTCGCACAGAGTCGGACACGACTGAAGTGACTTAGCAGCAGCAGCAGCAGCTGGAATTCCATCACTTCCACTAGCTTTGTTCGTAGTGATGCTTCCTAAGACCCACTTGACTTCACATTCCAGGATATCTGGCTCTACGTGAGTGATCACACCATTGTGGTTATCTGGGTCATGAAGATTTTTTTGTATAGTTTTTCAATGTATTCACGCCACCTTTTCGTCATATCTTCTGCTTCTGTTAGGTCCATACCATTTCTGTCCTTTATTGTGCCCATTTTTGCATGAAATGTTTCCTTAGTATCTCTAATTCTCTTGAAGAGATCTCTAGTCTTTCCCATTCTATTGTCTTCTTCTATTTCTTTGCACTGATTACTTAGGAAGGCTTTCTTATCTCTCCTTGCTATTCTTTGGAACTCTCATTCAGCTGCTTGTATCTTTCCTTTTCTCCTTTGCCTTTAGCATCTCCTTTTCTTTTCTTAGCTATTTGTTTTGCCTCCTCAGACAACCATTTTGCCTTTTTGCATTTCTTTTTTTGGGATTGGTTTTAATCTCCATCTCCTGTAAAATGTTATGAACCTCCATCCATAAATAAAAAATACTCTTGCTAAAAAATACAAATTATCATTTGAGGTATCAGCAAGTTTTGATCTTTTTGTTGATAATGGGTCTTACTTTGATGTTGATGGCTGCTGACCGGTCAGGGTAGTGGTTGCTGAAGGTTGTAGGTGGCTGTAGCAACTTCTTAAAATAGGACAGCATTGGAGTTTGCTGAATCAATTCACTTTCTTTTCTTTCATGAATTATTTCTTTTGAGTGTATAATGCTGTTTGATAACATTTTACCTATAGTAGAACTTCTTTCAAAATTAGTTAAACCTCTCAAATTATGCTGCTGCTTAACAATTTTTGTAATATTCTAAATATTATGTAAGCTTATGTAATATTTAGAAATCCTTTATTGTCACTTCAAGAGCATCTCCATCAAGAGTGGATTCCATCTCAAGAACTCCCTGTTTTATTCATGCATAAGAAGCAACTCTTCACCCATTCAAGTGTTGTCATCAGATTGCAGCAGTTCAGGCTCCACTTCTAACTCTCTCACTATTTCTGCCAGAGCTGCAGTTACTTCCTCCACTGAAGTCTTGAACCCCATCCATGTGGGTTGGAATCAGCTTCTTGAATATTCTTGTTACTGTTGCTGTTTTGACTTACTCCCATGAATCATGAATGTTTTTGATGGCATCTAGATTGGTGAATTCTTTCTAGAAGGGTTCCCATTTACTTTGCCCAGAGATCTGTAAGATCTGTAAGAAGATCTGTAAGAAGATCTCTAAGATCTGTAAGAAGATCACTGTCTATGCTGCTGTAGCCTTACAAAATATATTTCTTAAATAATGAGACTTGAAAGTTGAAATTACTCCTTGAAACATGGGCTGCAAAATGGATGCTGTGTTAGCAGGCATGAAAACAACATTCATCTCATCATACTGCTCCATCAGAGCTCTTGTGTGACCCGGTTCATGGACACTAAGCAGTAATATTTTGAAAGGAATCTTTTGTTCTGAGCAGTAGGTGTCAACAGTAGGCTTAAAATATTCAGTAAAGCATGTTGTAAATAGATGTACTGTTATTCAGGTTTTCTTGTTCCATTTAGAGAACACAGCAGAGCAGATATAGCATAAATCTTAAGAACCCTGGGCTTTTCAGAAGGTAAATGAGCATTGGCTTCAACTTAAAGTCACCAGCTGCCCTAGCCACTAATAAGAGAGTCAGCCTGTCTTTTGAAGCTTTCAAGTCAGGCATGCCACCAGGGAAGCCCCATGAAAGACTTAGATGGCGTCTATTCCCAATGTAAGGCTGTTTCATCTACACTGAAAATTTGTTGTTTAGTGTTGTCTCATTAATCAGCTTATTGAGATCTTCTGGATAACTTGCTGCAGCATCTGTGTTAATGCTTGCTGCTTCACTTTGCCCTTTTGGTATATAACAGTTTCTTTCCTTAAACCTCATGACCCACCTTCTACTAGCTTCAAACTTTTCTTGTGTAGCTTCCTCATCTCCCTCAGCCTTCATAGAATTGAAGAGACTTAGGGCTTTGCTTTGGATTATCCTTGCCTTAAAGGATGTTGTGGCTGACTTGATCTTTTCTTCAGACTGATAAAGCTTCCTCCATGTTATCAATAAGGCTGTTTTGCTTTCTTATCATTTGTGTGTTCACTGGAGTAGCACTTTTAACTTCCGTCAAGAGCTTTTCGTTTGCATTTGCAATTTGGCTAGCTGTTCAGTGCCAGAGGCCTAGCTTTCAGCCTATCTGTTTTCAACATGCCTTCCTCGCTAAGCTTAATCATTTCTTTGATTTAAAGTGAGAGATGTGCGACTCTTCCTTCTCTCGAACACTTAGAGGTCATTGTAAGGTTAATAACTGGCCTAATTTCAATCTTGTTGGGTCTCAGGGAATATGGAGGCACAAGGAAAGGGAGAGAGATGGGGGAACAGCTGTGAGTGGAGTAGCAAGAACACGCATTTGTCCAAGCTGTTACAATAGGGACATCAAAGATCCTGATCACAAATCACCATAACAAAAATTACACTAATGAAAAAGGTTTGAAATATTGCAAGAATGACCAAAATGTGACACAAAGACAGGAAGTGGGCAAATGCTGTTGGAAAAGTGGTGCTGATAAAATGGCTTAACACAGGGTGGCCACACGTCTGCAATTTATAGAAGACACAATACTACAAAGCATGATAAAGCAAAGCATAATAAAACAAGTTGTGCCTGTATACATGTTCACATTTTGTCTAACAGTTTCTCTATTCCTGTACTAGGGATGAGCAAACACAAAGATAAATCAACAGGACAGGAAGACAATCAGGAGATACATGTAGACAAATACAGGGAAGGTTAAAGTCAGCAGCCAGGTTCTCACATGTCTGTTAGAATATCTTCAGAATTGAAACATGGTCCTCAGGGTCAAAATACAGAAACAACCCACCTGCTTCAGGAGTCCTAATTTATGTGTAATTACACAGAGCAAAAAGAAACTATGGTACCCAAAAAATAAAACACAAACAGCAAGTTTATTGAGGATGTAAGCTGTATATCTGACTGCCTAATGATCACACTTTAAATACTTGAAAATCAGGAGTTGAAGTACCCAGAGATACAGTGCACCCTGGGAAGCCAAGGTTTAGCATTTCAGGCTTTCCCAAAGAGTCCTGTGGAGAATACAGAGAAAAAATATTTTTGCCAAGAAAATTTTACCTGTAGTAGACTGTAGGACTCTCAGAAAAGCAGATTTCCCCTGATTGCTTACAAATGAGAAGACTAGCAAGTTATAGGACAGCTTGAAATGACTTTCACTATACATTTAAAAAGGACTATTTGGTTGTGAATGAAACAAAACCACCAGCTTTGCTTTATAGTTCTATACTTGATGCATAGCTTTTAAAATTTTGTTCCTTTTCCACTGTGCAACATCTAAAGGAAAAGCACTTTGCCTATTAACTTGCCAAATTTGGGTTCATTTTAGTCTGACTGAAGGATTTTCTGCTTACAGAACATTAAAAATTGTTATGGATCTTTGGATCTCAGGTATACAGAGGTCATATTATTCCTTTTAAGCTTCAGAATATCTTTATACTAGTGTGAATCCTTGAAGGTGCATTGATTTTCAATATTTTGTATGTGTACTCTAAGGGGGAAAGCTTTGAACAAGCTCTAAATTTTGAGATCAATTACAGAATGAATGGAATATGGGGAGAGTGGGCACTTTTGACTCTTGAATGCTTTATTGAGCTCATTTTCTGCTTATTTGAGTCTGAAAATGTTGATAATAAAAGAAGAATGCTATACAAAAAAAGCAACAATGAAAGGACCAAGGATTCCTTTTCTCTTGGGTTCTAGATTGAGAGCTCAATTTGCCACTTGTCTTAAATAGTCAGTTTCACGCACAATTCCCTCAAACCTAAGTTCCATAGCAGAGAGAGATTTCGACTGCTGCTGCTTCTATAATATACTATGCTGTAGGAGAGGTAAATATGGTTAACTCTTGTAAGATTGACTGCAGAAGTTTTGCAAACAGCTATGAGGCGTTTGACAATTTCTCCTATTATGATACCTGCAATTTTCCTTCTCTTTCATTTATTGTTTGGCTTCCTCAGAAATTCCTGAAATTAGAAGGAACCAAGGTGCTTATCCATTTAATCTCTCCATCCACACCCATAAAACCTCTCAAGCTTCCAAGCCTGTTGTTTTGTTGTTCAGTCACTCAGTCGTGTCCGACTCTCCGAAACCCCATGAACTGCAGCACGCCAGGCTTCCTTGTCCTCCACTGTCTCCTGGAGTTTGCTCAAACTCAGGTCCATTGATTCAGTGATGCCATCCAACCATCTCATTCTCTGTCATCCCATTCTCCTCATCCCCTCAATCTTTCCCAGCATCAGGGTCTTTTCCAGTGAGTTGTGTCTTTGCATCAGGGGGCCGAACTATTGCAGTATCAGCTTCAGCATCAGTCCTTTCAATGAATATTCAAGGTCGATACCCTGAGACAGCTTTTAGAGGAGACAGGGTAGCCTTCATAGTGACTCATCTTTACTTGTTTATTTTTGGGTGAGTCTAAAGTGAGATTTTTGAAAACATGTTTCTGCATTTATAATTTTTGGGGTCTCTTTTAAAACAGAAAGAAGGAGAAACCACACAGAAACATCACAGTTCTATGGTGCTGTAATAGAAAGTTATTTTTTTTTTGTGGGGAAAGTGTGATTCACTTATGTAACAATACTGAGTATGAGTTATAGGGGAAAAACAAAGCTATAGTCTTTTAGCCCTCCCTCGGGCATGAATTCATGCTATAATCTCATGAAATTCCTTCTTTGTTTCTAACTTTCACTTCATAAAGTAAAAAAATTGGATGCAATAATTCCTAAAGTCTATTTTAGTCAACTTAATTAAGCAGTTCTACTTAAGCTGCTGTTTCTAGCCAAAGCAGTTGAGAACTTGGAGGTTATTAGCTAAATACAATTGATGTGCATTTAATGCATCCTTTAGGAAAATGGGAGAAGAAACCTGAAAGGAACTTCTGAGTGACAGGGCCATTTCCTTGTAACCTGCAGTGGCATGGCCCTGGCTTCTGGGTGCTGTTCTTCATTGCTTTCCCTCCTGGTCCCAAGTCTAGGATGAATCTGTGAAGGACAAGGCTGTTCCTCCCAAGCCCCCTTTAATCACCGCCAGTTAAAAGAACCAATAGATTCCAAGTGGTGGCCATTTTTATCTTTGAAAGAGATTTACCCTAGACCTCTTATATTAGAATATCAAGTCTTTGTCAGATTGATGATAGAAAATAAAAAAGGGAAGAGAGTAACTTTCCAGCTCATGATCTCAGGTGTGCTGGGAATTGCTGACACTTTCATTGTGCTAGAAAACTAGGGCAGAAGGACACATGGTAGCAGTAGGATACTTCTCCAACTATCTTGACAACTTGCTACTTTGACAGTTCCTGTGAGAGTCCCAGCTGCGACCAGGTAAGTGGGATGGTGTCACTTTGACACTGCAGCTGCCCTGTTGGCAAATGTGAGTTCTGTAGGATCCTTAGGAAGACAAAATATGTAACATTTCAAAGAGGGACTACTTTATTACTGTAGCAATACCTACAAGTCTTCAGTGACTTGACTGATGAAAACAAAGTCTTAATTCATTGTTTGGAAGGACTGGGTTCCCCAGGTGGCACTGAATCCTTCCTCAGTTTTACCAGAAGCAAGGAGAGTGAAACTGAAAGACAGATGTTGGGCCAATTAGGTATGTCAGACTATTTCCGTCACTTTTATGCCTTCTGTGAGTTCATAGTTTTCTAAATCCATTCAAAGTTAATGGACAAAGAAGGTGATTTACACTCAAGTATTGAAAGGCATTAGATCAGAGCTGAGCAGTTACTTTAGGCCAGTTGGGAGAGCATAATAACCTGTAATTATTTGGAGGCCATAAATATTGAGGCAGGCGAGGAGGCATTTAATAGGTCATTTAAAAAGGGTACAATAATGGGAAGTGAAATAATGCTTGGAGCCTGGCTGTTATATCAGGGATAACTACATGACATTAAAAGGGTCTCAAAAAGGGGATATTCTCCTAAAGAAGGCTGAGGAAATCCCCTCTTGGCAAGTTTGCCATTGAATTGGGGAAATGGAACAAATAAAGGACTAATACAAGCAAAGCTGATTTGGGGCTCCCTTGATGGCTCCGTGGTAAAGAATCTGCCTGCCATTGCAGGAGACCCAGGTTAGATCACTGATCTGGGAACATCCCACATGCTGAGAAGCAACTAAACCTGAGCGCCACAACTACTGAGCCTGTGCTGTGGAACCTGGGAGCCACAACTACTGAACCCATACACCTCAGCTACCAAAACGTGCAAACCCTAGAGCCCATGTTCTATAAGAGAAGCTACTAATGAGAAGCCTGCACATCGCAATCAGAGAGGAGCCCCCCGCTTGCTGCAACTCAAGAAGAGCCGTGCAGCAAATCAGAAGACCCAGCACAATCAAACACTGCTGCTAAGTCACTTCAGTCGTGTCCGACTCTGTGAGACGGCAGTCCACCAGGCTCCCCCATCCCTGGGATTCTCCAGGCAAGAACACTGGAGTGGGTTGCCATTTTCTTCTCCTAGAAATCAAACAGTAAGTGAAATTAAAAAAAAAAAAAAAGTATATTTGTAGGTGGTATCATAAATAGTACATTCATTATATGATTCTAGACTTTACACTTGGTGCCTACTCTGGGCAAATGCTTGCCTTCTCTGCTCTTTAAGAGGCTGTCTGTCCCTCAGGACCATAAGAGCAGGCAACCTCCTCTCTCAGGCTGTCCCTGACATGTAGAGCAATAATTCTCTGAAAGGAAGCAGCAGATGCCTGGTGAGGAATAGCTAGGGTCATCTTGGTAACCTGCCTAGGTGACCAGTTGTACGCATCATTCCCCGTAAGGACTCAAGTCAAAACCAGATTTTTCTACTCTTCCTTCAGTTTACTGGATATGTTGATAAAAATTAAGCCTAGTGTTAATCATGGGATTCCCCTATTGGGAGAAAGAAATATTAGGACTAGGGTTTTTCCAGTAGTTACATACAGTTGTGAGAGTTGGAACACAGAGAAGGCTGAACACTGAAAAATTGATGCTTTTGAACTGTGGTACTGGAGAACACTCTTGAGAGTCCCTTGGACTCCAAGGAGATCAAACCAGTCAGTCCTGAAGGAAATCAACCCTGAATATCCATTGGAAGAACTGTTGCTGAAGCTAAAGCTCTTGTACTTTGGTTACCTGGTGTGAAGAGCCGACTCACTGGAAAATACCCTGATGCTGGGAAAGATTGAAGGCAGCAGGAGAAGGGGACGACAGAGGATGGGATGGTTGGATGGCATCACTGACTCAATGGACTTGAATTTGGACAACCTCCGGAGATAGTGAAGTACAGGGAAGCCTGGCACAATCCAGAGTCGGACATGACTTAGCAACTACACAACATATCAGTTGAAGGCTAGGGATGGGCAGTTTTTATTATTTGGGAGTTTCCTTGCTTTACATGCTCTGTGGTGATAGCTGTTGAGGGACAGAGTCCCCCTCCCCACTTTAATCTTCCTCTCTCTTAATCCTGAATTTAATATCCTGAAAAGAATTTAGTTTAGAAGATACGAGTTGCAAGAGTGAAATTCTTGAGAGATGTGGAAAGAACTCTGGCTAAAATTATTGCATTTCTCATGTTTCGATGGGGGAAGCTGTCATATAGTCTTAATTTTACATTAAACTTCTGTGTCAGAGTTTGTATAAACTAAAATTCATCATGCACTTTTTAGACAAACAGCAAAGTTAACGATGACCCAATTTAAAACCTGGTTCTGAAGTGACATAATGAGGTTATTCAAAGTTCACCATTTGTTCTGCTAAAGATGGAAAACTGAAAGCAGTTCCTAATCCCAGGGACAGATATTTCAGTGTCTCTGTCCCAAAAGATAGGGGCTTGACAATTACACACTCATTTTGAGTAAAGGTTGGCTTAGGGCTCGAGGAGATGAAGTTCACTGGAGGACATTGATAATAGCAGCTCAGGAATTTGAGGTTTTCTAAGAATAAGCTAGCATGCTAAAGGAGTTATAAAGAGATCCTTTCTTTTTGGATTTAGAGAGTCATCAAAGGAAAATATGCACAAATTGTTTTAGGGCAAATGGTAATAGAAGCGTGAACATTATGAACACTGTTTAAAAAAAAAGTTAAATATAATAATAGCAGTGTATATGCTGTGTGCTAAGTAGCTTCAGTCATCTCTGACTCTTTGGGACCTTGTGGACTGTAGCGCACCAGGCTCCTCTGTCCATGGGATTTTCCAGGCAAGAATACTGGAGTGGGTTGCCATTTCCTCCTCCAGGGGACCTTCCCAACCCTGAGATCAAACCTGCGTCTTTTATGTCACCAGCATTGACAGATGGATTCTTTACCACTAGCGCCATCTGAGAAGCCCAATAATAGCAATAGGTAAAGGATTTGGACTTAATGAAAATATAAGAAACTTTTTGGATTCGTCCAGATTTGGTACTGCAGTATTAGAATTTGCTTGCAGTAGAGAAAAATTCTGTATAAAACCAAATTATTCCCAGGGAAATGGATAAGTGTTCCAGTATTCAAATTTAACCTTTAGTGTCTATTTTACGTAATTACATTTTATTACCTGAAAAGTGCCAGTCAATTTTAGAAAGCTGTCCTAAGGTTTGACTGGGATACTAGGGTAGAAAGTTGAATGAGAACTGCTTGAGAATCTGTACCCTTAGAGAAAACTGCAGAAGGCTGGAGTTTGAAGTGTAGAGTGAGGTATACCTCATCTATACGAATGAGGTAAGTCTCATCACAGGGAGAGAATGTGTACTTAAATGATCCTTTCCAGAAAGAGAAGAAAAAACATTTCATTTATAAGACTGCTTGCCATGACCTTGTAGTTTCCAGAGGAAGAAAGTGTTACTCTCAGTGAGGATATTGGTCCCTTTCCTGGAATTGGTTGATCACAACCAAAAATTATAAAACTTCTGTCATATCGGTTGTCTTTTTTTTTTTTTTTTTTGTTAGACATCTATAAGAGATCCACCCAGTCCATTATGAAGGAGATCAGCCCTGGGATTTCTTTGGAAGGAATGATGCTAAAGCTGAAACTCCAGTACTTTGGCCACCTCATGCGAAGAGTTGACTCATTGGAAAAGACTTTGATGCTGGAAGGGATTGGGGGCAGGAGGAGAAGGGGATGACAGAGGATGAGATGGCTGGATGGCATCACTGACTCGATGGACGTGAATCTGAGTGAACTCTGGGAGTTGATGATGGACAGGGAGGCCTGGTGTGCTGCGATTCCTGGGGTCGCAAAGAGTCGGACATGACTGAGCGACTGAACTGAACTGAAGCCTTAGAAAGAGTGATTTTTTTCTTTTAGGCTCTGTTGGTTCACTTGGGCTGTTATAATTAAAATTAAGACATGCTTCGTTTTATGGCTTTGTAGTTGCTGCATTTTTTTTTTTCCTTTAACAAATTGAAGGTTTGTGGCAACCCTGTGTCAAGCAAGTCTGATGGCACCACTTCCCCAACATTTACTTACTTTGCGTCTCTGTCACGTTTTGGTAATTCTTGAAATATTTCAAGCCTTTTCATCATTTGTTATGGTGATCTCTGATCAGTCATCTTTGATGTGACTACTATGATTCACTGAAGTCTCAGATGATGGTTGGCATTTTTTAGCAATATTTAGCAAAACTTTTAGTCTTTTTTATTAAAATTTAATTAATTTAATATGTTTTTTTAATGAAACACTATTGCATACTTAATAGAACACAGTCTAGTGTAAGTATAACTTTTATGTGCACTGGGACACCAAAAAATTGGTGACTCATTTTGTTGCGACACTTGCTTTATTGCATTGGTCTGGAACCAGACCCATAATATCTCTGAGGTGCATCTGTAGCACAGACAGCATAGCTTAAACAACAGAAGTTTGGTTTCACATAGTTCTGGGGGCTAGAAGCCCAACATGGATGCTTCGGCAAGTTTAGTTTTGCTGGAAGCTGCTTTCTACTTGATTCATAGCTGAATGTCCTTTTGCTGTGTCTTCACCCAGGCTTTTCTCTGTGTGTGTGCCTGATCTCTCCTATGAGTCCTAATATCCTCTGCTTAAAAAGAGAAGTTGTGGTACAGTGGAATTACAATGGACTATTACTCAGCCATAAAAAGGAGCACATTTGAGTCAGTTCTAACGAGGTGGAGATGAACCTAGAGCCTATTATACAGTGAAGTAAATCCGAAAGAAAAAACAAATATCATATATTGACATATATATGTATGTATGGAATCTAGAAAGATGGTACTGATGAATGTATTTGCAGGGCAGCAATAGAGATACAGACATACAGAACAGACTTGTGGACCTCGTGGGGGAAGGAAGTAGCACTGAAGCATATATGTTTCCACATGTAAGTTAGCTAGCTAGTGGGGATTTGCTGTTTGACACAGGGAACTCAATCCCATGCTCTGTGACAACCTAGAGGGGTGGGATGGGGGAGGGACATTCAAGAAGAAGGGGACATATTTATACCTATGACTGATTCATGTTGATATATGATAGAAATCAATGCAATATTATAAAACAATTATCCTCCAATTAAAAATAAATGAATTTAAAAAGGACACTAGTCAGATTGGGTTAGAGCCAGTTGTAATGACCTTTCCGGTTTTTTTAAACTTAGTTGCCTCTTTTTTTTTTTTTTATTAGATGTTGTATTTCAGGTGTACCCCAAAGTGACTCAGCTATACATATACATACATCCATTCTTTTTCAGATTCTTTTCTCATACAGATTCTTACAGAATATTGAGCAGAGTTCCCAGCGCTACACAAGAGGTTCTTACTGGTTGCCTGTCTTTTATATAGTATTGTGTGTATGTTAATCCCAAGCTCTTGATTTATAAGCCCCCTCCCTTCATGTTTCCCCTTTGGTAGCCAAAATAAACTTAATTTTAATCTCAAGCATTCTATCTCCAAACTGATAGTTATGTTCTGTGGTATATGGGGTTCAACTATTAACTTGGGGTGACACAATTCAGCCCATAACAGACCCTTTTCCTAGGAACAAAGAGAAAAAGGAACATGATTTTAGGTGGAGGTCAGTGGAGATGGATCTCTGATATTTGTTGTATTCAGATACAGAGTTGTTAAGAACTTCAGTCAACCTATTAGGAAAAATTAAATATTTCCTTTTCCTTTCCCATATTAGACTGATTCTGCCTTTCCTAAATTTCCTTTGCTGTTGTTCAGTCACTAAGTCATGTCCAACTCTTTGCGACCCAGTGGACTGCAGCATGCCAGGCTTCCCTGTCCTTCACCATCTCCTGGAGCGTGCTCAAACTCATGCCCATTGAGTCAAGTGATGCCATCCAACCATTGCACCTTCTGTTGCCTCCTTCTCCTCCTGCCCTCAATCTTTCCCAGCATCAGGGTCTTTTCCAGTGAGTCGGTTCTTTGCATCAAGTGGCCAAAATATTGGAGCTTCAGCTTTAACATCAGTCCTTCCATTGAATATTCAGGCTTGATCTCCTTTAGGATTGACTGGTTTGATCGCCATGCAGTCCAAGGGACTTTCAAGAGTCTTCCCTAGCACCACAATTCAAAAGCATCAATTCTTTGGCGCTCAGCCTTCTTTATGGTCCATCTCTCATATCTGTACATGACTACTGAATAAACCATAGCTTTGACTATAGAGACCTTTGTAGACAAGTGATGTTTCTGGTTTTGAATATGCTGTCTAGATTTGTCATAGCTTTTCTTCCAAGGAGCAAACATCTTTTGATCTCATGGATGCAGTGACTGTCATTTCCTTAAAGGAATAAAAACATTTCCCATCAGGGAATATTTGTATAGTAACCCCTCCCAGGTCTAGAGAAAGCTAGAAACTCTGATTCTGATAATGTGGTCTTAAGTAGCGTTATTATCAGTTAGAAGAGGCACATGAGATCATAGTTTGTTTGAGATGTAGAGACCTAAGGCTGAGAAGTAAGAGAAGAGTGAAAGAGGGACGTGAAGGACCAGCACTTCTGGCTTGTACAGATTGAGGGCCACGATACGGTCAGAGTGATGGTCACTGCCTGAAGCACAATTCCATGAAATGATGCCTGTGGTCGGGTTCCGTAGAGACACACATTAGAACAGTTGGGAATCTGAGGCCCCACGGGGGAAGGAATTTTTTCCCACAACAAAAAGTGTACATTGCTGGAGAAATGCATGTTTCCCATCAGTGTATATTAGATGTGAAAAGACTCACTCCATGGAGTCTGCTCAGTCAGGTCTGTCGCCTCCAGCTATCCTTCTTCCTGTTGTCTCTTATTGGAAAAGTAACGTCTGGGGGATTCCTTTCTGGAAATTATCTGATGTTTCAGTACCAGGGAGTGATCTCAGGTAGTGAAACGTGGCAGCACCTTCCTGCCCTCAAGGGCCAAAACTATGCCTATATTCTGTTGATTCTGCTCCTGAAACACGGAGATAGAACAATAGAAATTTACTGAAAGAGATATTCATGTTAAAGTTTCAGTTCATCCATAAGCAAATATTTATCGTCTACATGAAACTCAGTAGGGTAAATAGTTCTTTTTCCAAGTTGCTTCTGAAATACAGACTTTTTATTTGGTGACTATACTAGTAGGAATCCAGTTAATATTTAGGCCCAAAGCAACAAGTATTGATCATAAAGAGGTATAGTAGGAGAGAGATGGATAGTTACATGCAGCTCTCTAATGTCCCTGTAGAAGCAAGTCGATTTTCCATAGAACTTTGATGTTGAAAAAAGTCATAAGCACAAACTATGTTAGGTGTCTATAGTGGGGGTAATATCTCCATTCTGCTGTCACTCTTTGTGGCTGTCTGTCTTTCACACACACACACACACACACACACACACACACACACACACCCCAGGATTGCACAGAAGAAGGAGTTCAGTATGTGTTGGATGCTTGTGTTGTTTGGAAATCAAGAAGGGAGTTGTAATTTCACTTGCAAGTCTGGGAAGGAGAGAACCCAGATAGGATAGTAAGGTGCAACCTACTTTTGCGACCACCTCAAAACATAGTGGGCTTAAAAGCAACCATGTTATTGTATCTTATGACCATGTCGGGAGTCCCAGCAGCCTCAAGTTGGCTGTTTTTTTATTCTGTGTGCATTGATTCATGGAGATCACTTGTTAATATTCTCCTGGCAGATGGGCTAGACTGGAGGGCCCAACATAGCTTCAGTCACACATCTGACACTTTGGCAGGGAGGCTGGGAAGCAGGGCTCAGTTGGAATGGTTTTCTAGGGCATCTTCCTGTGGTCTCTCTAGGACCTTGGTCTTGGGGAAGTCTCACTGCTTATGTGGTGGCTGAGGACTTTCAGAGACAATGGTCTGGTAAACTTGGAGGAAATGGAAAGATTGTTGATTAGATCTTAGCCTCAGCAGTCTCATCTTCTCACTTCTACTGCAGTCTGTTGGTCAAACTGGTCAATATGATCAAGCTAGATTGAAAGTCATGAGGTGGAGAATCTACTTTTCTAGGAAAGAAATGCCAAATCATTTACTGCTGTCTTTATTCTGCCTCATCAGGCTGTCCATATATAAAAGGAATTCAGTGGGGGGAGGAGACTAAAGCCTAAGGTGTCCTAAATATTTACACTCTTTCCCCATCTTTTGTTTTCGGAAATTTTATTTCCATGGCTTATGGGAGAGGGTTTTCATGAATCTGATCATTTAATCTAAATTCTTTTTCTTAAGATGTGTTTTCAGAAATTTTGGTTCATTTTAAGAGACATAGATCTCAGGGTTGAATTGGCTTCAATTCCTGGCTTTGATTACTGTCTCAATTAGTGGTAACTGCAGGTATCAACTTTTAAGTAAAGCAAAAGAAAGCCAGTACCTGTGATTTTTGCCTTTTTTTCCCCTGTGCTCATTAAATGGTATTGCACAAGGGCGGGACCCCTAAACCACCACTGCTGGGGACAGATCTGTTACAGGAATAGACATCAGCAATAGATGCTCGAAGAGCTTGGGGATGGAGGCTGTGATCAGGAGTTTAAGCAGCACACTTCTGCAAAGCTTCCTTGTGATACATTTGAGAGGCAGTGGGGGTGGTAAAGTCCCCTGCAGTCATTAAAAGGTTAGTCAAAGTTTTGGAAACAGATGGCAGAACGGATGCTACGACTATGTGGGAGCCCATATGATGAGTAATGAGACAAAGTCGCTAATGAAGATGAGAAAAGGAAACACATGATTAAATTTAGGGTTATTGGTGAACTTGGAATAAGGCAGGAAAAAGACAGGGGAAGACAAATGCAGAGATACAGGGGAGAGACACATGATGTACAGAAAGCTGTGCCTATATGCTATTGCAGATGCCTCCCATTCTCTTTGGAATCAGATGAGGTATAAGTTAACTGACAAGGAAAAATGAGTTGTATAACTCAGCAAGACACAGACCTGGAGGAATGGAGACAAAGAGTAAATTTTCAACTGTAGCATTGTTTTCCTAGTAAAAGAATTAAAAATGTTAGCATTCCCTTTAACTTAAAAAAACACTGTTAATACATATTTTGCTTTGTTACTGAACCTCATGACAATCTCAGGCTGAGAATTAATTGATCCCTAGTGTGCAGGTGATATGTTGATCACATATCATGACTGAGAGAAATGATCTTATCTATTGTAGATAGAAAAGATTGCATGTCTTGTCAGAGGAGGCAAACTTTTTTTTTAAATGCTATTAAAACAGAAAAATAAAATTCCTCAACTTAGAATTCTCAGATTATTGAAAAAAAAATGCCAAAAATGTCAAATGAGATTAATGCAGATTTTGGCATTTTTAAGGTAAATGCCAAAAATGTCAAATGAGATTAATGCAGATTTTGTTAAAGTATCACAAATCATTGAAATGATGCATTTTTAAAGTTCTATTTTCTTGTTACTAGATAACACATGGTCAAATAATAAAATATCAAGTGATGGAAAGACATGATTTGTCATGTTATTTGTGTTAAAAACTTAACTGAATTGTAAAGGACTTCCAAAGACCTAAAATTTATGATTTATTTTGAGCTAAAATGGAAGGATGGTGTGCCAAGATGCGTGTGGTGGGCAGCCCTCAGGATGGCGCCCAGTGAATTCTTGCTTCTTGGTGTTCATGCACAGGTGTGTTCCCCTCCTACAGTGGGTAGAAATGTCTTGTGTAACCAACAGGATATTGCAGATGGTATGGAGCATGGCTTCCAAAACTCTTTAATAAAATAGGTTATAGCTTCCATTTCATTCTCTTAGATCAAGAGCTTTAGGGAAGGCAGAGGAACCAGAGATTAAATTGCCAACATCTGCTGGATCATGGAAAAAGCAAGAGAGTTCCAGAAAAACATCTATTTATGCTTTCTTGACTATGCCAAAGCCTTTGACTGTGTGGATCACAATAAACTGTGGAAAATTCTGAGAGAGATGGGAATACCAGACCACCTGACCTGCCTCTTGAGAAATCTGTATGCAGGTCAGGAAGCAACAGTTAGAACTGGACATGGAACAACAGACTAGTTCCAAATAGGAAAAGGAGTACGTCAAGGCTGTATATTGTCACTCTGCTTATTTAACTTATATGCAGAGTACATCATGAGAAATGCTGGACTGGAAGAAACACAAGCTAGAATCAAGATTGTCGGGAGAAATATCAATAACCTCAGATATGCAGATGACACCACCCATATGGCAGAAAGTGAAGAGGAACTAAAAAGCCTCTTGATGAAAGTGAAAGAGGAGAGTGAAAGGTTGGCCTAAAGCTCAACATTCAGAAAACGAAGATCGTGGAATCTGGTCCCATCACTTCATGGCAAATAGATGGGGAAACAGTGGAAACAGTGTCAGACTTTATTTTTTTGGGCTCCAATCCTGTGACAAAGAACTGAAACCTTCTGACAGCCCCCATGTGAGTGGGCCATTTTGGAGGCAAGTTTTTCAGTCCTGGTCAAGCCTGTAGATCACTATAGATCAGATCAGCCTCTTGATCATAACCTCATGAAATGCAATGAGCCAGAAATAACAAAGCCGTGCCACTCCTGAATTCATGATCTGTAGAAGCTGTATGACATGTACATGATTATGCATGTGTGTGGTGTTTTTTTTTTCTTTTTTTAATTTGGTTGCTAAGTTTTGTACTAACTTCTCATGCTGTGGTTGATAACAAATGTAGTACACATTGATGTTATAGGATTTAAAAAAATGTGGAAGTGTTAGTTGCTCAGTCGTGTTTGACTCTTGTGACCCCATGGACTGCTCACCCAACTCTGTCCATGAGATTCTCCAGTCAAGAATACTGGAGTGAGTTGCCATTCCCTTCTCCAGGGAATCTTCCTGACTCAGGGATTAAACCCTGGTCTCCCACACTGCAGGCAGATTCTTTACCATCTGAACCACCAGGGAAGCCCCCCTACAGGATTAAATCTAACACTTAATGGATAGCATTGTAACTTAATGCTGGGTCTCAGTTTTATCATATGTGAAATGAAAAGTATAACTAGATGATATCTACGATCCCTTCTAGGTATAATTTGTATGAACCTTTTTGAATCTTTCAGACTGAGTGTTAAGTCCAATAATGATCTGACTTGAATATTGAAAGAAAATTTTGTTAAATCCGTACAAGTTATTTTCATTTTATGTTTTAAATTATTCAAAACATAATAGAGTACTTTAAAAGGTAGATTTAGTTGAGCAAGCTAACTCATTTATATTATAATGGGCAGATCGTTGTGGAAGGTAAATTTTGTAACATACATGACCTTTTGATAAAAGGTAAGGGAAAAATGAGTAAATAAAAGATATTGATTCTTAACTCTGGATGGATATTGAATTACCTGGAGAACTTTTTAAAAAAGATACTGATGGTTGGATTTCCCTTTTGATCAATTCAATCAGAATTTATGGTGATGGAATGCGATAATCAGGAGAATTTTTATATACTCCGTGGAGAATTTAGCCATTAATGAGAATTGCCGAGACACTCGTGGAGAGTAGTTAGTTACCAGATTGAGGAGAGGTTACAGGGGTCTCTGGTGGGTAGGGATAAGAGTGTAGAGAAGACCTCCATGGGAAGAGGGGCCGCCGGTCTTGGTCACCCAGCTCATTAACAGGAGACTGCTCAGCTTCTATATATGGATAAGTCAACTTGCTAATTAAGATCCTCTCAGCAAGAGCAGAAAAGAAAGCCTGAGGGGTTAGTGTTGACCTGGTGTCTATAATTATCAGTTAAACTGAGAAAATGCCAGAAGTGGAATGTATAAAAGAATGTCACCTTTCTTGGTATCCTGAGTTTGGGGATATTTATTATTAAAATAAAATATTTGGTTCCCTCTTATAGAGTAATTTGGAAAATACTCTTCTTGTTCTTTTAAATTTTATTTTCTAATCACAACAATAAAGGTTGATCTGATAGGCCATCTGACCAGAAGCCCTAAACATGTAGGCAGAGAGTCTCTGTAACTCTCCAAATACCATTAGAAGTAAGCACTTTGTGTAGTAGAAACAAAGCACAATGCCATTTAAAAAATTATAAAGACTAATGAGAAGTTGGAAACATTTCCCAGCATAAAAAGTAAAGAGCTCATAAATCAAAAGAAAAATAGATTATACCAATAAAAACATGGGCAAATCATATGAGCTGACAACTGAGAAAAGAAAAATACAAATGGTCAATAAATTCGAGATGGTCAGCCTCATAAATCAATGAAAATCTGCCATCTGTTGGGTCAGCAATTTTTTAAAATGACTGTATTAATGATACCTGTCACTTTTGTCTACTTAGGGAAGTTGTCTCAACTGAAGAGCAGGTTAGCCTTCTGTATTCAAATTCAATATGTACAAATGTATTTAACCATGAAATTTTATTCTAGAAATTTATATTTAAAATGTAAAGGGATAAACAGAAATATAACTATCTCTAAGGAAGCTTACTTCATCACTGTGAAAACAGAAAATTTGAAATGCTTCAAATGGCATTAAAAAGAGGATTAGTATTACAGCGTATCTATAGAGTAGAGCATATGTATAAAATGAAATCTTTTTCAGGCATTTAAAAATAATATTATCAGTGAGTTCATTGAACCTATGGTTAGAAAACAAAAATCCAAGTTATATCCAAATCATTGGAAAAGATCCTGATGTTGGGAAAGATTGAGGGCAGGAGAGAGGGGTGACAGAGAATGAGATGGTTGGATGGCATCACTGACTCAGTGGGCATGAGTCTGAGCCAACTCTGACAGATAGTGAGGGACAGGGAAGCCTGGCGTGCTGCAGCTCTCTGGGTTGCGAAGAGTCAGACACGACATAGCAACTGGACCACAGCAATGATCATGCATAGTGGGGACCTAAATATGTGAGTATATGGCGGCCAGGCTGTGTGTGTTGATAGAATTCTGACCTTCAATCTCTGCAGCAATGGGAGCTCCAACCAAATGGGGAAGGCAAGCCAGACCTTCTGCAGCAAATAGCTCAGAATGATGAGGGCTAGGTCCACATGTGTCTGCCAGGTTCCTCTTTTCTTTATCCCTGTTTCTAACTGAACTATCCAGAGAAAGCCAAGTCTGTTCTTGTGTACAGTTACGTCGTAGACTCTGCTTCTAGGTAGCCGGCCTGGAGCTTCTCCAGGCCAGTCACCTCCATTCCACATGCTGGAAACTTTCTTTTCCCCACTATCAGGCATTCCACATTCACACCAGCCTCTGAGTTTCTGCCAAATACAAGCGACGAAGGCTGAATCCCTTGCTAGAGCAGACTCCCAATAAATAACCTCTGTGTGTTCTCATTAAAGTAGTCTTTGATTACTTCCAGAATAACTTACATACTAGTATGTACATCTTGTGGGTGTTCAATGTGAGCCACGTCTATTCCTGAGTGTATGTGTGGGGAAGTATCTGACAACTAATCACTAAGACGTTAAACTTGGTTATCTCTGGAAAGTAGGAAGGAGGCTGTTTTTAGTTTATAGTATTTTATGTCTGAAATTTTTCAGTGAGTGTGCACAATTTATATAAACAGAAATAAAACTATTCTGGTTTACAAAGGAGTTTTTTCATTATGTGTAGTTTTATTAAAGCATTTCATATTTATAATGGAATGTATCTCTTTATATATGGCTTATATAATGTATCTCTATATTTATATACAGACACACAGTTGATTGAATTTAGCCTTTGTCAATCACTTAAAAAAAAATAATGCCTCCTATTGGATATCTCAAAAGTTTTATTCTGATAAATATTCTTTACATAGAAAATAGACCAGTTGAGAAATATATTTTTAATTATAAAAGTGATTAATGAGTGTTAACCATAAGGGGACTCCCCGATTCAATAGTCTCCATTATCCAGCCATAACTCAAATAACTATTATCATTCCAGAGCTAGAAAGAAATCCCTCCAGATTAATAAATATAAATCTTTATGGTCATCAATTTCCCCTGAAGTTTCTTTAACAAAGGCCAGAAAGATTAAATTTTTGAATGGGGCATTGCTTCATTTCCGTCAACATCTGGTTGTTTATCTTTCTAAATTAAACAAAACCCTGGATTTGACAGAGATGAAACTTTGAATATGTCTGCAGTCCTAACTTTACCAAGCCAATGGGAAGTGTAAATATATGGCCAATTTCTTAGCCAAGCACAGTGCTGTTCTTAATTAATGATGATGCTATGAGGCCGCTCATAGGAGGAGACAGGCTTAATCCATCTTAAAGCAACAAGGTTTTGCTCTTGCGGTCTCTCTTCCCTCATTTCTTAGCATGGCTTTTGACTTTTCATCCATAGCAAGTGAGACAGTTACTGGGGCCAGGTCTGGTCACCTGGGAAGGACACACAATGATCAGACACATCAGGCCTTGATTTTTCTTCTGTCTTTGCTGTTTTTTTTTTTTCATGTCATGGTATTGTTGTGAGGATTAAGCCTATATATGCATGCTGTGTAAGCATATATATGGTTATATAGCATATGTAGGTCTTTCCTGCTGGCTCCATGGTAAAGAATCCGCCTGCAATGCAGGAGATGCAGGTTCAATCCCTGGAGTAGGAAGTGGCAACCCATTCCAATATATTCTTGCCTAGAGAATTCCATGGACAGAGGAGCCTGGTGAGCTACAATCTATGGGGTCACAAGAGAATCAGACACAACTGAGCAACTAAACAATAACAATCACATATGTATGTTGTTAGAGATATGGAAAGAGGTAAATGTCTTTTGTTTAAAACTAAGGTCATTATCTCTCTTTTTTTAATTTGAAGAACATGCTCTAACATGTTAGAGATATGGAAAGAGGTAAATGTCTTTTGTTTAAAACTAAGGTCATTATCTTTCTCTTTTTTTTTTAATTTGAAGAACATGCTCTTTTTTTAATTTGAAGACTTGGATACCAGGATGGATGAGCATAAAGTATATGAAAGTAGTTTAAAAATTACTGTTATTCAACTCCTGATATATCTTGTCATTTTTCTCAGTAGATAAAAAGTAAAATGCCTTAAATTTTCTCTAGTAAAATATTTCTAGTGGATCTCATCCAGTACTCGTGAAGTGTTAAGATATGTTGTGTTAACCCTATCAGAGAGGTCTCTGAGACCCTTTACAATCTCTCTTAGCCCAGTTTGTGACTTTTGTCAAAATAGCTCAAGTATTGCTATTGACCTGTTTTTTTTTAAGGTAACTCACTGCTCAGACATTCCACCGGCCAAATCTATTCCCTCGATTTATTCCCAGATAGATGGCAGTAAACAGGTGTATTATATCAAAATGACAGTGTCTCCCTCATGGGCTGTATCATGCTGATGTAGATATTTTTCTATTTTAAAAGCTAATATAAGCTCTTCTCTGGTAAGCACAAGATTCGTATCTGATTTAAGCATACATTTGGTGTTAATGTCTTTGAATTATCAGTGGAAAAATATTAAAAAAATTAAAACATTTTCCTCTGGAAAGCCATTTTCTGAGTGTGTTAAAATAGGAAAAACCCAGGAACAAATCAAACTTAAAGATTGCAGGAAGATTTTATAATGTAAGATCTAAAAGTAAAGTACAGATGAATTAAAAATTGTTGTAAAATATTACTTATTCTTATGAGTCAACAGCTATGTAAGAAAAATTAAGCAACTTCTCAAATGAGAATTTTCTCATCTAAGTAATAACTAGCTTGAATTCTTTCATTAAAATAGTAGTTCTCTTATATCTGAAAATAGTGCACTCTAAGGTACATATTTTGAGGTGATTAAGATGTATTACAGTCAGATTGCCATTCAGTTTAAGACAATTTTTTGCTCCAATATTAGAAATTTACATGTAACAGTTTGGCATTGTATATTTCCTTTAATGAAAAGTGGCATTTGAACAGTTTTTGAAAACAATGCTGCTGATAAACCTGACAAGCCAGTGTTAACAAAGGACAAGAATAACAAGCACTTGACTATTCTGCCCTGGATTCACTCATTCCAGCAGAATCCAGTACTCGTGAAGTGTTAAGATATGTTGTGTTAACCCTATCAGAGAGGTCTCTGAGACCCTTTACAATCTCTCTTAGCCCAGTTTGTGACTTTTGTCAAAATAGCTCAAGTATTGCTATTGACCTGTTTTTTTTTAAGGTAACTCACTGCTCAGACATTCCACCGGCCAAATCTATTCCCTCGATTTATTCCCAGATAGATGGCAGTAAACAGGTGTATTATATCAAAATGACAGTGTCTCCCTCATGGGCTGTATCATGCTGATGTAGATATTTTTCTATTTTAAAAGCTAATATAAGCTCTTCTCTGGTAAGCACAAGATTCGTATCTGATTTAAGCATACATTTGGTGTTAATGTCTTTGAATTATCAGTGGAAAAATATTAAAAAAATTAAAACATTTTCCTCTGGAAAGCCATTTTCTGAGTGTGTTAAAATAGGAAAAACCCAGGAACAAATCAAACTTAAAGATTGCAGGAAGATTTTATAATGTAAGATCTAAAAGTAAAGTACAGATGAATTAAAAATTGTTGTAAAATATTACTTATTCTTATGAGTCAACAGCTATGTAAGAAAAATTAAGCAACTTCTCAAATGAGAATTTTCTCATCTAAGTAATAACTAGCTTGAATTCTTTCATTAAAATAGTAGTTCTCTTATATCTGAAAATAGTGCACTCTAAGGTACATATTTTGAGGTGATTAAGATGTATTACAGTCAGATTGCCATTCAGTTTAAGACAATTTTTTGCTCCAATATTAGAAATTTACATGTAACAGTTTGGCATTGTATATTTCCTTTAATGAAAAGTGGCATTTGAACAGTTTTTGAAAACAATGCTGCTGATAAACCTGACAAGCCAGTGTTAACAAAGGACAAGAATAACAAGCACTTGACTATTCTGCCCTGGATTCACTCATTCCAGCAGAAAAGCCTGTTTCCTCTGTGACTCTGTATATCATTGATGTAGCACTTTAGCATGCAAAGCTAAATGCGCACATTTTTTTTTCCATTAACAATCTAATTCCTATTTAGATCTTCCACTCTACCAAGAGTACAGTAACTTAACTCTCAATCAACCTCTTTCCCTTAATATATATGCGTACTTTATCCTGAGTTGTGTCTAATCTCTGAGGTTTATGTATTAGAAAGGGTTCTCCAGAGAAACATATCAATAAAACAATAAGGTGTGTGTGTGCGCATGTGTGTGTGCGCACGTGTGTGTGTGCACGTGTGTGTGTGTGTGTGATTATGTCTTCTATCTCTAATTTCGAGAAATTTATTTCTAGAGTTGGTTCATGTGATCAGGAAGGTACAGGTTCAAAATCTGCCAAGCAGGCTGACCGAGAGAGACCCAGAAAACAGTTGTAGTTTGGGTCTGAAGATCATCTGCTGTCAGAATGCTCTCTCTTCTGGGAACTGCAGTCTTTTTTTTTTTTAAAGACCTTTAAGTGATTGGATGAAGCCTACTCATATTATGGAGGGTAATCTGCTTTACTCAAGGTCTGCTAATTTAAATGTTAATTTCGTCTCAACAATACCTTCACAGACACCTCTAGAATAATTAACCAAATATCTCTATATTGTGACCAAGTCAAGCTGATACATAAAATGAACCATCACAGTTTCTTTAGCACCATGGAGGTGGGGAGCTACGTGTGTTTGTGGGGGACCACCTCATGTTTGATGTCATCTGTCCACGTGACATCCACTGAGACAGCCGAGGCCATTATTCTCCTGGTCCTACTTCCCAGGCCTCTCAGATGTGTGGTCTCAGGTGGTCCTGTGAATGCAGCATCAGTCTGGTGCTTCCTTAACTGCTGATACAAAAGACTGTCTGCAAAACTCCGTGGCATCATCTGCTGAGATGTGCGAGGGGGGCATTCCCTGATGGAGTCTGTCTCGTTGGAAACGGCCACAGCGTGGAGCAGCGGAAGCTGATGGGCTTAATCCACATCCCCCCTCTCCTCCACTCTCCCTGCAGTTCTCAGAAACCACCTGCCTCCTGCCCACCCGAGACACTTCCCTTGTCTTAATCTGGGTCATTCTTTCACATCTGCATCCTCAAGAAAGTCCTCTTTCTTGTCACTAGTGTTTAGACTTTTTGAATCTCAAACTAATTATTAATTTTCTTTATTGTGGTTGTTACTACTATTTTGCTTTGTTTTTCCAAACTTTCCCCTTCTTTGGCAATGATGAAAAGAGTAACGAGGAAGAAAAGAATAAAATGTGCTTTTCATTTGTTGATTCCATACGTTAAACATACTGTGTTAAGAGGAAGTGAGTTACCAGGGAGATGTCTGTGGTCTATTCAAAACATATTTCCTTAGTTGATTTCTAGCTACTTGGAAACTCTCTTATTATTATTAAAACTAACTTTATAATCTTATTTCTGTTTTCTTGGCCTCTCATACCACGGTAAGATCAAGTCTTTCTAATGTTGTTTTCTCTGCACTTGAAATATGCTTGAAGATGCCTATGGTCCTGTCAGCAAAGGCAGCCATTTTTACGATGTCCACCAGATGGCGCTGTTGACCAGAGAAATGTGTTTATCTCTTAAACTTTGAAAGAAAGAAGTGTTACTCTTGACTTGAATCAGAAGAGGAAAATGTCAGAAAAAGAAACAGATCTCTAATTCATTCTGAAATTAGAAAGTAGTAACAACCCTTCACTTCAAGCCAAGGAATGATAATCCTTTAGGTACTTCTTCATTTCACTTGCAGTTCAGTTCAGTTCAGTCGCTCAGTTGTGTCTCACTCTTTGCAACCCCATGAACTGCAGCACGCCAGGCCTCCCTGTCCATCACCAGCTCCCGGAGTTCACTCAAACTCACGTCCATTGAGTCGATGATGCCATCCAGCCATCTCATCCTCTGTCGTCTCGTTTTCCTCTTGCCCCCGATCCCTCCCAGCATCACAATCTTTTCCAATGAGTCAACTCTTCGCATGAGGTGGCCAAAGCACTGGAGTTTCAGCTTTAGCATCATCCCTTCCAAAGAACACCCAGAGCTGATCTCCTTTAGAATGGACTGGTTGGATCTCCTTGCAGTCCAAGGGACTCTCAAGAGTCTTCTCCAACACCATAGTTCAAAAGCATCAATTCTTCGTCGCTCAGCTTTCTTTATAGTCTAACTTTCACATCCATACATGACCACTGGAAAAACCATAGCCTTGACTAGATGGACCTTAGTCGGCAAAGTAATGTCTCTGCTTTTGAGTATACTATCTAGGTTGGTCATAAGTTTTCTTCCAAGGAGTAAGCATCTTTTAATTTCATGGCTGAAGTCACCATCTGCAGTGATTTTGGAGACCCCCAAAAATAAAGTCTGACACTGTTTCCACTGTTTCCCCATCTATTTGCCATGAAGTGATGGGACTAGATGCCATCATCTTCGTTTTCTGAATGTTGAGCTTTAAGCCAACCTTTTCACTCTCCTCTTTCACTTTCATCAAGAGGCTTTTTAGTTCCCCTTCACTTTTTGCCATAAGGGTGGTGTCATCTGCTTATCTGAGGTTATTGAGATTTCTCCCGACAATCTTGATTCCAGCTTGTGTTTCTTCTAGTCCAGCATTTCTCATGATCTACTCTGCATGTAAGTTAAATAAGCAGGGTGACAATATACAGCCTTGACGTACTCCTTTTCCTATTTGGAACCAGTCTGTTCCATGTCCAGTTCTAACTGTTGCTTCCTGACCTGCATACAGATTTCTCAAGAGGCAGGTTAGGTGGTCTGGTGTTCCCATCTCTTTCAGAATTTTCCACAGTTTATTGTGATCCACACAGTCAAAGCCTTTGGCATAGTCAAGAAAGCAGAAATAGATGTTATCCTGGAACTCTCTTCCTTTTTCCATGATCCAGTGGATGTTGGCAATTTGACCTCTGGTTCTTCTGCCTTTTCTAAAATCAGCTTGAACATCTGGAAGTTCATGGTTCACATATTGCTGAAGCCTGGCTTGGAGGATTTTGAGCATTACTTTACTAGCGTGTGAGATGAGTGCAATTGTGCGGTAGTTTGAGCATTCTTTGGCATTGCCTTTCTTTGGGATTGGAATGAAAACTGACCTTTTCCAGTCTTGTGACCACTGCTGAGTTCTCCAAATTTGCTGGCATATTGAGTGCAGCACTTTCACAGCATCATCTTTCAGGATTTGAAATAGTTCCACTGGAATTCCATCACCTCCACTAGCTTTGTTCATAGTGATGCTTTCTAAGGCCCACTTGACTTCACATTCCAAGATGTCTGGCTCTAGGTGAGTGATCATACCATCGTGATTATCTTGGTCGTGAAGATCTTTTTTGTACAGTTCTTCTGTGTATTCTTGCCAACTCTTCTTAATATCTTCTGCTTCTGTTAGGTCCATACCATTTCTGTCCTTTATCGAGCCCTTTATCATGCAAAGATGGCATGAAATGTTCCCTTGGTATCTCTAATTTTCTTGAAGCGATCTCTAGTCTTTCCCATTCTGTTGTTTTCCTCTATTTCTTTGTGTTGATCGCTGAGGAAGGCTTTCTTATCTCTTGCATGTTACCCTCAAAACCTGTTAGGTCGACAGGGCAGGGGCTGTTTATGTCTATTTGGTAGCTAGACTGCTGGAAGCCTGGGTTCTGGACCTTGGTCTTGGAGGCTTCGTGATCAGAGCACCAGCATCCCTGGATAAGTGCCTTTATCACCATCTCTGGTTTCTTCACCTATAAAATAAGAATTTGAATTTGGTAATCTCTGTCAGTTTGAAAATGTAATCCTTGCTTCACAAATAAATTTCAGAAACATGACTTTTTCAAGGTCACTGTTTCTTAGTTTCTGAGTCTGTGCTGGAACTTGGGGCCCAGTTAGTTCCTTAATGCAGGCCAGAGTCTGCTGAGCCGTGAGGTTTTCCTGAGCTGCTGCTTCTGCAGAAACATAAAAGAGACCTGCTCATGGAGCGAAACTCCTCCTAGAGCTGTTTTTCCTTTCTTACTCTTAAGGACATTTATAATAAGTAGCTTGAGGTAGGATTTATTTTTTCCCTTTATTTATTTTTTATTGAAAGATAGTTGCTTTACAGAATTTTGTTGTTTCCTATCAAACCTCAACATGAATCAGCCATCAGTTCAGTTCAGTCGTTCAGTCGTGTCCAACTGTTTGTGACCCATGGACTTCAGACACCAGGCCTCCCTGTCCATCACCAACTCCCTGGAGTTTACTCAAACTCATGTCCATTGAGTCGGTGATGCCATTCAACCATCTCATCTTTTGTTGTTCCCTTCTCTTCCTGCCCTCAATCTTTCCCGGCATCAGCGTCTTTTCTAATGAGTCAGTTCTTCACATCAGGTGGCCAAAGTATTGGAGTTTCAGCTTTAGCATCAGTCCTTCCAATGAATATTCAGGACTGATTTCCTTTAGGACGAACTGGTTGGATCTCCTTGCAGTCCAAGGGACCCTCAAGGTCTTCTCCAATACCACAGTTCAAAAGTATCAGTTCTTCGGCTCTCAGCTTTCTTTATAGTCCAACTCTCACATCCATACATGACTCTTGGAAAAACCATAGCCTGGACTAGATGGATCTTTGTTGGCAAAGTAATGTCTCTGCTTTTTAATATGCTGTCTAGGTTGGTCATAACCATAGGTACACATATATCCCCTCCCTTTTGAAGCTCTCTCCTGTCTCCCTCCCCATTCTACCCCTCTAGCTTGATACAGAGCTCCTGTTTGAGTTTTCTGAGCCATACAGCGAATTCCCATTGGCTATCTATTTTACATATGGTAATGTAAGTTTCCATGTTACTCTTTCCATACATCTCACCCTCTCCTCCCCTTCCCCATGTCCATAAGTCTATTCTCTCTGTTTATTTATTTGAAGTACTTTTTTTTTTTTTTAGCTTTCACTTTTTTTAAGTTTAGGACTTCCCTAGTGGTTCAGGTGGTAAAGAATCCACCTGCAATGCAGGTGACCCAGGTTTGATCCTGGGTCAGGAAGACCCCCTGTAGAAGGAAATGGCAACCCATTTCCAGTATTCTTGCCAGGAATTCAATGGACAGAGGAGCCTGGTGAGCTACAGTCCATGGGGTCGCAAAAAGTCAGACACAACTGAGTGACTAGCATTTTTTTAAGTTTGGCAAAAATGGCTTGGCTTTTCAAAAAATGAGTTTGTGGTGAATCAAAATAGAATATGTGTACGGGGGAGAGGGGACAACAGAGGATGAGGTGGTTGGATGGCATCACCAACTCAATGGACATGAGTTTGTGCATGCTCTGGGGGATAGTGAAAGACAGGGAAGACAGGGAAGACAGGTGTGCTGTAGTCCATGGGGTTGCAAAGAGCTGGACACGATGTAGCCTCTGAACAACAACGCGAACATATATGAATAATAAAATGAACACACATTTATTGATCACCCAGCTTTACACAGTAGAACTTCGTTCTTATCTTATTCTACAAAGAAATTCAATCCTTTCTTGTCCATATAAAAATCATATGGAGATCTAATTTTACTCCAAGAAGAAGAGTTTCCTTTAACAAAGGAAACTCTTTCGATTTTACCCTTCAATTTACTTGTAGCCTGTTCATAAGCTTCAGAAGGTAGAAGCTATGGCATCTTCCCTAAGTCTCCATTACAGTTTTCATCTTTCTTCTGAGAAAAATCGAGTAGTGTTTAAACTGTACTTTCTTCCAGACTATAATCCTTGTTGTAAATTATAGTAGATTGTAATTCTTATTAATGCTAAAATATAAATTTGTTGACTGAAGAAAAAAAGCAGAACCTAAAAGTTGAGAATTGTGTCTTACTTGGTGGAATTTCTGAGGACTGCAAGGCCAGGAGACAGCTTCTTAGGTAGCTTGAGGGGCTGCTCTGAGTCGTAAGAGATGCTCCCAGGAGTTTTGTTAAAAACCGGGTGGTCAGAATATCAAAAGATTATTATTTATTAAAGAAAACCAGACATCTCAAGTTAATGAACTTAGGGCTTTTCTATGTATGAAAAGATACACAAATCATTCCTTAAATGCACACCTCAGCTCTCTGGGGCCAGTACCCCATGTTTTCCCATCTTGCGTCGACCCAGGGTGTACCGCTGGGGGTGTGGCTATGGCGGCTGATGGTTTGATGACTGGCATTCCGTGTCCATCCTGAGTTCTCTCAGGACTCACCATCTGGGGCAGCTGAAATGGGGTAACTTGATGGTTGCACCATCCTTTGTTTACTGATATGGCAGACAACATTTCTTATTCACAGATTGTTTGCTTTATTTCTGGGGGAAGCTTGGAGGAGAAAGAAGAGCCAGACTTCAGAGTGACCCAGAGAGGGGAAAGAGCCCATGAGAGTTTTCCAAGGAGGTGGGCACTTTCAGGGAAATTTCTGAAACTGGAGTGTCTACATATAACATTTAAAATTACTGCCACGAAGTAACTACATTCTTTGATTGCACATCAACTTTCCGGAGGTAGTCCTGTGGGGAGTGAAGAGACCGGGGCAGTATTGGAGCAAGGCACAGGAGAGAATTCATACGAAGACAGGAATTTAAATACAAAAGGATGAAGAAAAGTGTAACTTCTGCAGGTGTAAGTATTTTTGTGCTTAGTCACGTTGGACTCTTTGTGGCCCCATGGACTGTGGCCCACCAGGCTCCTCTGCCCATGGAATTTTCCAGGCAAGGATATATGAGTGGGGTACCATTTCCATCTCCAGGGGATCTTCCTGACCTAGGAATCGAATCCATATCTCCTGCATCTCTTTCATTGGCAGTCAGATTCTTTACCATTAGAACCACCTGGAAGCCTGGTGTCAGTATATTTAGGGTAGTTTCATTAACCATTTGGGCTTACCTGGTAGCTCAGTTGCAATGCAGGAGACTCTAGTTTGATTCTTGGGTAGGGAAGATCCACTGGAGAAGGGATAGGCTACATACTCCGGTATTCTGGCCTGGAGAATTCTATGGACTGTGTAGTCCATGGGGTTGCAAAGAGTAGTACATGACTGAGTGACTTTCACTTCACTTCACTTATTAGCCATTTGAATTTAAATATTATGAAAATTTACAATTTGTAATTTAAATATTACAAAAAGGTTATCTTTACTATGTTGAGAGATTTCACTATGTTGAGCAGTATCTAGAGAGTAGATACCTGACTTTCTATTTGCAAAAGTGTCGCATGCTTTTATTGAAATTATCAGTGTCTATCCCATTAACACACACATGAATGGTATGGTTCAATGAAAACCTTTAGTGTTCTTGGCAATCCTGGAAGGTCAGGGAGCTTCTGATTGATTTAAGCCTGAAGAAAGTAAAAACTGTGCACTTCTCAGCTGCTGGCCATTTTGGCAGCCTCCAAACCAAATATCTCCAGCCCTGTCCCAAGGGGTTAAGAGAAAGCCTGTGCTAGACATTGAGCAGCAATTATGTACTTACCGGGAAAATTGCCAGTCATTCCTGGACTCTGACCCTCTCTACAAGGTGCCCAGCTCTTCTGCCTTTGAAATTTATACTTTAATTATACCTTACATTTGACAGCATTTTGCGTTTTTCAAAACCCAGTTAAATAATGCTTTCTCTTGAATATTATCCCCACTGCAGACCTAGTTTGCTAGGAGAGATATTATCAATTGTCTTTTGCACGTGAGTGTTGACTAAAAAAAAAGATGTACGACTTGAGAGTTTTGAGTTTTATTTGGGGCAAAATGAAGACTGCAGCCTGGGAGGCAGCATCTGAGATAGTTCTGAGAGACTGCTCCAAAGAGGCAGGGGGGGAAAGTCACTATATAAGGTTTTGGTGAAGGGGGAGTTCAATGCCATGAAGCGTTCACTTTACAAAAGGTTTTTGTTTGTCATGAGTATCTGATGGCACCATGGAGTGATTTAGTTCTTCTCTAGATATGAGGAGGTGCAAGGATTGAGCTCATAAAATCTGTTCCTAAAAACATCCAACTATTTAAACACCAGTCCCACCAGATTCCCTGGAGCACAGAGTGCCTCGCTCCACTCTGAACTCCCTCAGGGATTGTTGAAGGTCAACTGCTGTAGCAACGTGGGGTTCAGTCTCCAAAGAGGCAGATGGCAAAGGCCTTTGTTTTTCAGTCATTGGCAGTGCTCTTGGTAAATGCCAATTTGTAATTGACATGAGATTGAAAGTGTTAGTTGCTCAGTCATGTCTGACTCTTTGTGACCACATGGACTGTCCATGGAATTCTTCAGGCAAGAATTCTGGAGTGGGTAGCTATTCCCTTCTCCATGGGATCTTCCTGACCCAGGGATCAAACCCAGGTCTCCTGCATTGTAGGCAGATTCTTTACTATCTGAGCCACCAGAGAAGCCCAACAATCTAGGATAAATAAGGTAAAATTCCTTGCTCAAGGTCACATGGAGCTCAGAGAAAACCTGTATTTCCTTTCTCAAAGGCTGAGTGTCCATATGCAGGAAGCACTTTCTATCTGTAAATATAACCTTCACTTCATGTTGATGGTCTAAATCCCAAATTAGAGCCAAGCTGTTTCCCCCTCTGTACCTATTGATAGCTTACGGGAATGGTGTTGGATTCCAGATCTCCAAAGGAGAAGATTTAGCTTCAGGACCGGGGACCAGGCTTGATCACTCAAGAGCTTTTGTGTAGCAGAGTTATCCTGAAAGATAATGCTGTAAAAGTGCTGCACTCAATATGCCAGCAAATTTGGAAAACTCAGCAGTGGCCACAGGTCTGGAAAAGGTCAGTTTTCACTCCAATCCCAAAGAAAGGCAATGCCAAAGAATGCTCAAACTACTGCACAATTGCACTCATCTCACATGCTAGTAAAGTAATGCTCAAAATTCTCCAAGCCAGGCTTCAGCAATGCATGAACTGTGAACTTCCAGATGTTCAAACTGGTTTTAGAAAAGGCAGAGGAACCAGAGATCAAGCTGCCAACATCCACTGGATCAGGGAAAAAGCAAGAGAGTTTCAGAAAAACATCTATTTCTGCTTTACTGACTATGCCAAAGCCTTTGACTGAATGGATCACAATAAACTGTGGAAAATTCTGAAAGAGATGGGAATACCAGACCACCTGACCTATCTCTTGAGAAATCTGTATGCAGGTCAGGAAGCAACAGTTAGAACTGAACATGGAACAGACTGGTTCCAAATAGGAAAAGGAGTACGTCAAGGCTGTATATGGTCACCCTGCTTATTTAACTTATATGCAGAGTACATCATGAGAAATGCTGGTCTGGAAGAAGCACAAGCTGGAATCAAGATTGCCAGGAGAAATCTCAATATCCTCAGATAAGCAGATGACACCACCCTTATGGCAGAAAGTGAAGAGGAACTAAAAAGCCTCTTGATGTTTGAGAAACCTGTATGCAGGTCAGGAAACAAGAGTTAGAACTGGACATGGAACAACAGACTGGTTCCAAATAGGAAAAGGAGTACGTCACCCTGCTTATTTAACTTATATGCATACATGACCACTGGAAAAACCATAGCCTTGACTAGACGGACTAGTCTTGTGGATTTCATGAGAAACGCTGGGCTGGAAGAAGCACAAGCTGGAATCAAGATTGCCAGGAGAAATATCAATAACCTCAAATATGCAGATAACACCACCCTTATAGCAGAAAGTGAAGAACTAAAAAGCCTCTTGATGAAAGTGAAAGAGGAGAGTGAAAAAGTTGGTTTAGGGCTCAACATTCATAAAACGAAGATCATGGCATCTGGTCCCATCACTTCATGGGAAATAGATGGGGAAACAGTAGAAACAGTGTCAGACTTTATTTTTTGGGACTCCAAAATCACTGCAGATGGTGATTGCAGCCATGAAATTAAAAGACATTTACTCCTTGGAAGGAAAGTTATGACCAACCTAGAGAGCATATTCAAAAGCAGAGACATTGCTTTGCCAACTAAGGTCCTTCTAATCAAGGCTATGGTTTTTCCAGTGGTCATGTATGGATGTGAGAGTTGGACTGTGAAGAAAGCTGAGTGCTGAAGAATTGATGCTTTTGGTGTTGGAGAAGACTCTTGAGAGTTCCTTGGACTGCAAGGAGATCCAACCAGTCCATCCTAAAGGAGATCAGTCTTGGGTGTTCATTGGAAAGACCGATGTTGAAGCTGAAACTCCAGTACTTTGGCCACCTGATGCAAAGAGCTGACTCATTTGAAAAGACCCTGATGCCGGGAGAGATTGAGGGCAGGAAGAGAAGGTGACAATAGAGGATGAGATGGCTGAATTGCATCACTGACTCGATAGACATGGGTTTGGGTGGACTCTGGGAGTTGATGATGGACAGGGAGGCCTGGCATGCTGTGGTTCATGGGGTTGCAAAGAGTCGCACATGAGAGCAACTGAACTGAACTGAACCATAGGATCAGCAATTCTACTTTGAGAATATATCCAAAAGGAATGAAAGCAATAACTCAGAAAGATATCTGAATCTCCATATTCATAGCAACATTATTTACAATAGCCAAGACATGGAAGCCACCCAAGTATTCATCAATGGATTAATGGATAAAGATGTGACATATATTTCGGAGAAGGCAATGGCACCCCACTCCAGTACTCTTGCCTGGAAAATCCCATGGACAGAGAAGCCTGGTGGGCTGCAGTCCATGGGGTCGCTAAGAGTCGGACACGACTGAGTGACTTCACTTTCACTTTTCACTTTCATGCATTGGAGAAGGAAATGGCAACCCACTCCAGTGTTCTTGCCTGGAGCATTCCAGGAACGGCGGAGCCTGGTGGGCTGCCGTCTATGGGGTCGCACAGAGTCGGACACAACTGAAATGACTTAGCAGCAGCAGCAGACGTATATTTGCAATGGAATTTTATTCATTTATTAAAAATGAAGAAATGTTACCATTCACAGAAACACAGACAGAACTTGAAGACATCATACTAAGTGAAATAAGTCAGAAAAAGACAAGTACTATATGATCTTACCTATATGGGAAACCTAAAAAAACCCCAAGAAAACAAAATTATAGCAAAGGAATCAGACTTGTGGATTTCATAGGTGGAGGGTGAGAGGAGAGAGAATTGGATAAATGTGGTCAAATCTGCAAACCTCCAGTTACAAGATAAGTAAGTACTAGGGACATAATATACAACATGATGACTAAGCTACACTGCTGTATGACATATAGGAAAACTGTTTAGAGTAAATCCTAAGAATTCACATCACGAGGAGAATTTTTATCCCTTTCTTTTATTGTATCTATGTGAGAAGATGGATGTTGGATGTTAAGCTGAGCCTATTGTGGTCATCACAATATATGTAAATCAATATATGTAAACCATCCTGCTGTACGCCTTAAACTTATACAGTAGTAACAGTGGTAGTGTTAGTCACTCAGTCGTCTCGAACTCTTTGCGACCCCACAGTCTGTAGCCTGCCAGGCTCCTCTGTCCATGGGATTCTCTAGGCAATAATACTGGAGTGGGTTGCCATTCCCTTCTCCAGGAGATCTTCTTGACCCAGGGATCAAACCTGCTGCTGCTGCTGCTAAGTCACTCAGTCGTGTCCAACTCTGTGCGACCCCATAGACGGCAGCCCTCCAGGCTCCCCCGTCCCTGGGATTCTCCAGGCAAGAACACTGGAGTGGGTTGCCATTTCCTTCTCCAACGCATGAAAGTGAAAACTGAAAAGTAAGTCGCCCCATCACGCCGACTCTTAGCAACCCCATGGACTGCAGCCTACCAGGCTCCTCCGTCCATGGGATTTTCCAGGCTAGAGTACTGGAGTGGGGTGCCACTGCCTTCTCCGAGGAATCAAACCTGGCTCTCCTCTATTGCAGGCAGAATCTTTACTGTCTGAGCTACAGGGAAATCCCAAACTTATACAGTGATATATGTCAATTATTTCTCTGTAAAACTGAAAAAAATGCCTAATTAGGGAAGAATCTGCAACTTTCTTCCTTCTTTTTTGAGGAGTCATGCAATTAAAAAGTTGAGAATCTGTTTAGATGTTTGAGGAGCACAGATTATACTGCACAGTCCACCCTTCAAAACGAAATAGAAGGTTGCAATCATAAATAGCTCTGCCTTGCCGTCATTTCTGTAATTCTATCTAACATTCATATTGTCATTTGATTAGTTAATCATCCATTTTCAAAGGTGTGAATGTGTTTTCACACTTCTGCTAAGACAGTGTTAACTATGAAACTATAGATAGCAATAGAGATTAATTATCTATTGCACAAGTTCCCACACCTTGTGCTTACCAGATAGAGGAAGAGAGTGCATGTCTTGAAACAGGTGTGATTTCAAAAAATGGAAAAAAATACTTGGTCAAATGAGTTCAAGACATACTTTCAATTGACATATCTTTAAAATGTTAACCGCATTTACACTTTTAGTTTTGTTTCATAAAACAATTGATCTTCCGTGTGTAACAAGATTTGTTTCCTGAGTGGATTGATGCATCTATTTCTTTACAAAGGAGTGAATGGAGTAGAACTTTTTATACATGAATTAGTCTTTCATGGAATTAGAAAAGGGAACAGAACTGTTTATCAGATTTTAACGATGGTTGTAACTTCAGTAAGACAAAAATGGAAATTTTAGATGTGTCCTCTGAAATTGAGCTTTCTGAGCCCTCTGGTTCAGTTCAGTTCAGTCAACTCATGTCCATCAAGTCGGTGATGCCATCCAGCCATCTTATCCTCTGTCGTCCCCTTCTCCTCCTGCCTTCAATCTTTCCCAACATCAGGGTCTTTTCAAATGAGTCAGCTGTCTGCATTAGGTGGCCAAAGTATTAGAGTTTCAGCTTCAACATCAGTCCTTCCAATAAACAGTCAAGACTGATCTCCTTTAGGATGGACTGGTTGGATCTCCTTGCAGTCCAAGGGACTCTCAAGAGTCTTCTCCAACACCACAGTTTGGAAGCATCAATTCTTTGGTGCTCAGCTTTCTTTATAGTCCAACTCTCACATCCATACATGACTACTGGGAAAACCATAGCCTTGACTAGATGGACCTTTGTTGGCAAAGTAATGTCTCTGCTTTTTAGTATGCCATCTAGGTTGGTCATAACTTTCCTTCCAAGGAGTAAGCGTCTTTTAATTTCATGGCTGCAATCACCATCTGCAGTGATTTTGGAGCCCCCAAAATAAAGTCAGCTACTGTTTCCACTCTTTCCTTATCTATTTGCTATGAAATGATGGGACAGGGTACCATGGTCTTAGTTTTCTGAACGTTGACTTCTAAGCCAACTTTTTCACTATCCTCTTTCACTTTCATCAAGAAACTTTTTAGTTCTTCTTCACTTTCTGTCATAAGGGTGGTGTTATCTGTATATCTGAGGTTATCGATATTTCTCAAGGCAATCTTGATTCCAGCTTGTGCTTCATCCAGTCCAGTATTTCTCATGGTGTTCTCTGCATATAAGTTAAGTAAGCAGGGTGACAATATACAGCCTTGACGTACTCCTTTTCCTATTTGGAACCAGTCTGTTGTTCTGGTACCATGGTCTTAGTTTTCTGAACGTTGACTTCTAAGCCAACTTTTTCACTATCCTCTTTCACTTTCATCAAGAAACTTTTTAGTTCTTCTTCACTTTCTGTCATAAGGGTGGTGTTATCTGTATATCTGAGGTTATCGATATTTCTCAAGGCAATCTTGATTCCAGCTTGTGCTTCATCCAGTCCAGTATTTCTCATGGTGTTCTCTGCATATAAGTTAAGTAAGCAGGGTGACAATATTCAGCCTTGACGTACTCCTTTTCCTATTTGGAACCAGTCTGTTGTTCCATGTCCAGTTCTGACTGTTGCTTCCTGATCTGCATACAGATTTATCAAGAGGCAGGTCAGGTGGTCTGGTATTACCATCTCTTGAAGAATTTTCCAGTTTGTTGTGATCCACACAGTGAAAGGCTTTGGCATAGTCAATAAAACAGAAATAGATGTTTTTCTGGAACTCTCTTGCTTTTTTGATGATCCAGTGGTTGTTGGCAATTTGATCTCTGGTTCCTCTGCCTTTTCTATAAACCAGCTTGAACATCTGGAAGTTCACAGTTCACGTATTGTTGAAGCCTTGCTTGGAGAATTTTGTGCATTACTTTACTAGCATGTGAGATGAATGCAATTGTGCAGTAATTTGAGCATTCTTTGGCATTGCCTTTCTTTGGGATTGGAATTGGAATAACTTAATCTAATAACAATAACCATGATTATAATTATTATAGTTGATTTTACTGCTGCTTTCTGACCCTAATCATGAGATCTGTTAACTTAAGGTCTGGCTCCCCATCTCTTTGGGGTCTTGATTTTCCTCTCCTAGTGAGTTGTTAGTCTTGATCTGTAGATATTGTGGCGGACACAGGGACTGATCCCGTGTACTATGCACTGGCAGGCAGATTCTTAACCACTGAAACACCAGAAGCACTCCACCTCATTCTTTATGGAGTAAATGTATGTTCAAATTTTAACCAATCCTGAGAGGTAATGCTCTTCAGTCCTGGAGCAGTCTTAGCTTTAGCCCCTATGCTAAAGTGGTACAATTGATAATAAATAACCTAAAAACCTTATAAAAACCCAAGTGCTGAAAATGAACACAAATTTTCTTTCCTCATTCAGAAGCTGTCTCTTCCATCCCCTGTGCTTTCTTCTTTCTTCCAAAGAGTGGGTGAAACCATCTCCCAGGCCTGTTCTCTATGGACACTCAGATGAGCCTGCAGACCTCAGGTCAGCAACTTTGTTCAAGTGTCTGTGGGCTTCTCTGGTAGCTCAGCTGGTAAAGAATCTGCCTGCAATGCAGGAGACCCTTGTTCAATTCCTCAGTCTGGAAGATCCGCTGGAGAAGGGATAGGCTACCCATTCCAGTATTCTGGGGCTTCCCTGGTGGCTCAGCTGGTAAAGAATCTGCCTGCAATGCGGGAGACCTGGATTCAGTCCCTGGGTTGGGAAGATCCCCTGGAGAAGGGAAAGGCTACCCACTCCAGTATTCTGGCCTGGAGAATTCCGTGGACTGTATAGTCCATGGGATCACAAGGAGTTGGACATGACGGAGGGACTTTCACTTTCACTATAAATACAGAGCTCCAATTACTTCTTTCTTGTATTTTTTATGATACCATGCAAACAAATGTCAAGCCATGAGGGTCTGAAGTAGCAGGAAAATAAGTTAAAAACCAAACATCATTGGTTGGCTTTGGATGAAGTAGCATAATATTCCAATATTTCTAACCAGCCTACTAGTAGCATACCATGTTGCATCACTACAAGTGGGATGGTTAATTTTATATTTCATTCTTCTTCCCTGATCTAAATTCCCAACCCCACACCAATGCACTTGCCATTGTGTAAATCAGAATGGCCATCATTTATCACCATGGCCCCACTTAGATACAGGACACTCTTGTTCTCAAGCTGATTTTGACCTTCTTGGAGGCCTGAGTTAACCAGGCAATGTCTAAGTTCAGCTCTGGCAACATCACCAACGATTTGGCAACCTTCCAACAGCAATATTTGGGAGAAAATCAGTTGAAAAGAAGAAAGTGAGATGTGACCAAGGCCAGAAACTTGTTCTTGTAAATGAGATTCCAGCAAAGTCAGCATCATCTTCGTTGGGCCTGCCTTCCGAAGAGGGAGAGCACTGGGCCCTCGGGGACTTATATCAACCCTGCTGCAGCCCGTCTGCAGACCTAACAGAAAGAAAACACAAGCGGGTTGAAAGTGGGGGGAGTTTGGGGTATGGGGAACCTCAGATCTTCACGTTTAGGATTTTGAATGTTTTCACCAACTCCAAATGTGTTCACTAGAGCCATGTATTTGCCAGCCTTAATGTCTATAGGCCCTCTAATTTGGGGAAAAAATATAATTCTGAAGTTTGTCTGAAACTCAGAGTTGGTTCTGAGACAGAATGATGCTCTGGGACGTGAAGCAGGTGACCTCTCTCATTCTTTGGAGCAATCTAAGCAAGAGAGGTTCTTGTGGAAGACAACACACACCTCACCATTCCTAGCTTTGGGGACACGCTCCAGATTCATCTTAAGATATAACAGAGCCACCTAGAGATTTAGGAGTAGAAGTCAGTACTGACATGTGTCAATGCCCTTCCATTTTTCTGCTTGGCATTTAAAAATTGGATTCATAGGGAATTCCCTGGCACTCCAGTTGTCAGGACAGGGTGTTTTCACTGCTAAGGGCCTGGATTCAATTCCGAGTCAGGGAACTGAGATCCTGCAAGCTGTGTGGCATGGAACAAAAAGGATTTATAGATATCTGAGGTTCAACAATAAAATAAAATCACCTTGGCTAATAGATCATTAGTTTGTGTGTGTGTGTTTACTATTTGTTATAAATAATTCCTTTGCAGTAGGATTCTTATAGGAACAGAGACTATTAACATTAAAGATTTATATTATTATGCCTAATATTTACTATGTGCTAGACACTCAGCTCAGTATTTTATGGCGGTTTAATTGCCAAGTCATGTCCGATTCTTGTAACCCCATGGACTGTAGCCCGCCAGACTCCTCTGTCTATGGATTCTCCAGGCAAGAACACTGAAGTGGGCTGCCATTTCCTTCTCTAGCCAATCTTCTTGACCCAGGGATTGAACCTGCATCGCCTGCATTGCAGATGGATTCTTTTACCACTGAGCCACCAGAAAGAAGCCCCAAGCACTTTATAATCTCAATTAAAGCATCACAACAATTTATGAAGTATAACAAATATGGCAAATAAAATACAGAAATGTTAAATAATGACTTAAGACTACAAACACAGAGAAGACACATAACAGCTAAAAAATAGAGCATGCTTATTCGCTAGTTGAATACGGAACAGTGACATTATGACGATTCTCCTTAGTCTTCAAGTGACATCCTACTTTTGTTCCATATACGCTACCAAGTCTCCAAAGATGATCCCACAGTGAAACATACCTCTTGTTTACCTCCCTATCACTTACTCTGAGCTGTTAGAATGTGGCAGAAATGGCACACTGTGCAACTTCAAGGTCAGGTCAGAAGAAGCTTAGTGTGTAATGGGACACACTTTCTGGGAATGCTGATGTGCTGTCTCAGAAGTTTGATGGCCTGAGATCATGCTAGAGAAATCCTGTGTGGGCCCTGCAGTTAAGCCCAGACTTCCAGTCATCCCACTAGAATGCTTCAGACACCCAGTGAGGTTGTCTTGGACCCTACAAACCAACCCACTTGCCACAACTGAATATCACTGAGTGACCTCAGCCAGTGTCGCAGGGAGCAGAAGAATCATTCTGGAGAGCCCAATGCCCGACCAACAGAATGAGTGTACTTACTGAATCCATTCTAAAGGAGACCAGTCCTGGGTGTTCTTTGGAAGGAATGATGCTAAAGCTGAAACTCCAGTACTTTGGCCACCTCATGTGAAGCGTTGACTCATTGGAAAAGACTCTGATGCTGGGAGGGATTGGGGGCAGGAGGAGAAGGGGATAACAGAGGATGAGATGGCTGGATGGCATCACCAACTCGATGGATGTGAGTGTGAGTGAACTCCGGGAGTTGATGATGGACAGGGAGGCCTGGCATGCTGCAGTTCATGGGGTCGCAAAGAGTCGGATATGACTGAGTGACTGAACTGAACTGACTATTGTTTGAAGCCATTACAATTTGGTGCAAATGGTACCTGGAAAGGGGATGCTCCATAACCCAAATCTTAAATATGTGACATTGGTTTGGGATGGGCAGTGGCTGGATGCTGGTAGTGTTTCAAGAATATTGTAAATGTGGAACTTCCTTGTGGTCAAGTGGTTAAGAATCTTCCTTGTAATGCAGGGGACACGGGTTTGATCCCAGGCTGGGGAACTAAGATCCCACATGTTGCAGAGCAACTAAGCCCAAGTGCCACAATTCCTGAAGCCTGTGTGCTCTGGAGCCCTCTCGACACAACTAGAGTTTCTCACGACACAACAAAAACCCAATGCAGGCAAATAAGTAAATAAATATTCAAGAAAAGAGTATTATAAATGTAAATTCAAACTCCTCAAGAGGCCACTGCTGAGGACTCCTATGACCGCAAAGGAAGTGCTATTTAAATATGGGGAAGAAGGGATCCTTTTGTGTATTGGCTCACAGTTGGGCAATTTTGTTGCCTATAGAGACTTGAAAAATAGAAAGGGTACTTGAAATAGTCATGGGCTTGAGTATGGAGATTTCTAGGCAGAATGCAGAAAGTGCTAACTGGCTCCTTCTACTGATTATGTAACTACATACTGTATTATTCCATCTATATGTATTAAGTTCATGCCAAGTCACTTCAGCTGTGTCTAACTCTTTGTGACCCTATGGACTGTAGCCCACCGATCTCCTCTGTCCATGAGATTCTCCAGGCAAGAACACTGGAGTGGGTTGCCATGTCCTCCTCCAGGGGATCTTCCGGATCTAGGGATTCTAGAACCTGCGTCTTCTACGTCTATCTAGATTGGCGGGTGGGTTCTTTACCATTAGTGCCACCTGGGAAGCCCATATTAAGTTCAAGAACATGCATATTAAGCTATGGTGATAGGAGTTGTAGGAGAGGCTGGCTTCCTCCAGGGAAAGAGGAATTGACTGGAAAAGGTCATAAGAAAATCTTCTAAGGTGATGGAATATTGTAAAGCTTGATCTGGGTAATGGTTACATGGCTGGATACAAATGTAAAAATTGTGCTGTACAATTAACGTTTGTGCATTTTTGCTGTGACAATTATATTTCAATTAAAGCTAAGTAAATTGGTTCTGTCCTGGGAGATCTGGGCTTTCCCGGTGGCTCAGATGGTAAAGAATCTGCTTGCAGTGAGGGAGACCTAGGTTTGATCCCTGGGTCAGGAAGATCCCCTGGAGGAGGAAATGGCAACCCACTCCAGTATTCTTACCAGGGGATTCCATGGACGTTGAGCCTGGCGGGCTACAGCCCATAGAGTCTCAAAGAGTTGGACATGGCTGAGTGACTAAGCATACCTGGGAAATCCAGGGGCAGTAAACACACAGGCAGTGAGAGAATTCTTTCTGCAGCACACTTCTCTCTGGGCCAGTAGTAGGGTTTAATAGGGCATCTGTTTATTCCTTTCCTTCAAATATTAGTGAAGAAGGAACTTCATTTTAGTATCAGTGAATCGTTATACTAATCATGATTTAATCAGCACTATTGTACTTCTTGCTTTCTGTTAGAATATTATTTCATTCTTCATCTTTCTCTCTGGAGGATCTTACGTTAATTTTGCTCTTGGCATTTCACTTTGACCTATTCCAATTTTGGAATTCATCACCTTTCATCATTTTTATTTTATAGCCTTTCAGTGTCAGTTGTTCCCAAATCCATCTTCAAATCACAGTTTAACAATTCATATGCCTCCGGATTGTTTATGGCTCTCATTGTCATTGTGTAAATTACCTCCCCTTATAGCATAATGGGCTTCTCTGGTGGCTCAGAGGTTAAAGCATCTGCCTCCAATGCGGGAGACCTGGATTCGATCCCTGGGTTGGGAAGATCCCCTGGAGAAGGAAATGGTAACCCACTCCAGTGTTCTTGCCTGGAGAATCCCATGGACGGAGAAGCCTGGTAGGCTACAATCCATGGGGTCGTAAAGAGTCGGACACGACTGAGCGACTTCACTCATCATCATATAGCATAATAGCTTTTATTATTAGGAGAAGCTATGTTACCTTGTATATTATGTTTTGTTTTGTGATGGGTAGTCTGGCTTCATTCTTCCCTTTTTTCCTCCTTAGCTTGAGATAAACTCACTGCTTCTTACATGTTCCAAATTTAAGCCTGACACCTAGCAGAAAAGTGACAGACAGGAAGTGATTGAAGGAGGAAGCTCTCCCTACCATGCTTGTTGATACCATCAAAGCAGACACTTTTTGTAAAATCTTTTTCTTTTTGTGCACAAAGGTGTGGGATGGTAACAGCATCCATTTATACCCTTATCCTTCCGCTAATAAAAAAATGTCATTGAACAATGAGTACAGTGTCTTCCAGTTCTCATACATAATTTGGTTTGAATCAACGAATTCTTGCTTAAAATTTGGTCCAGATTATTTAGTTCAACACCCTTTGCCCCAAGAATCACAAACCAATGACGATAATAAAACACAATGTGTCCCTTTTGGGACATTTTCCTTAACCCCAGACAAGAGTAATTGCATGAAAGGAGGCCGTCCTCTGTTGACTTCATGTGTGAACTTTAAGCCAATCTCTTAGATAAAAATGTTTCCACCTTCTAAACAAAAGTGAGATTGGAAATAGGCCATGGTTAAGGTGTGAAATTTAGGATGTTTCATAATCATGTAGGCCAACCCTGATTAACTTTTTAAATTAGATTTTTAATTGTGAGAAGAATGTACACTCATTACAAACACTGAAACCATGCAGAAACATGTTTCTCTCCTTCCTCACAAAGTAATCACAATCAGTTTGCAGGGGTCTTTCCCTTTCCATGTATTTTCCTTGTATGTATGCAACACGTTTTCTTTTTCTCTTTACCCAAATGAAGTTGTACTGGACATAATGACCTAAAATTTTTTTTGTTCACTTAAAAGTGTAATGTGGGTATCTCATCTTATTAATAATGGTAATTTATCTTTTTTTAAAAGTCTTTACTGAATTTGTTACAATATTGCTTCTGTTTTGTCTTTTGGATTTTTGACCCCTAGGCATATAGTGGGATCTTAGCTTCCCAGCCAGGGATAGAACCCACACCCCCTGCATTGAAAGGTGAAGTCTTAACCACTGGATCACCAAGGAAGTCCCACTCATTGTAATTTATCTCTTCAAAATTTTTGAAGTAAAAAATTTTGTGGTTTATTTAAAAAATTGGTTTTACTTTTTACAAAAATGTATTTTCATGATCAAAATTCAAATGTTGCAAGTGGGACTGCAGCTCTTTTTATCATGCTTTGATTTCTGTCCCACCCCCAACACTCTCTGGGTTGCCCCTGTGAGCAGCTCTGAAAATGTGCTTCCAGACCTTATTCTTTGCATTTACGTGTCATTACCTATGAATTCATAACAACTTATACTATTGTTTTGTATATTCATTTAACTGAGTCTTCCATGCAGATAAAGTTCTACCTTGTTCTTTTTCACTCTGCAACTTTATCTGGAGACCTGTTCATGTGAATATACACAAATCTACCCTCATGCTTTTAATAATGTAAAGAACCTGCCTGCCAATGCAGGAGACATAAGAGATGCGGGTTCGATCCCTAGATCAGGAAGATCCCCTGGAGGTGGGCATGGCAACCCACTACAGAGTTCTGGCCTGGAGAATCCCATAGACAGAGGAGCCTGACAGGCTATAGTCCACAGGGTCACAAAGAGTTGGAAATGTCTGAAGTGACTTTAGCACACATGCATG
>SJYT01017772.1:966115-1044868 GCA_006410635.1 Cephalophus harveyi | reverse complement strand
CTCCTTTTCCTATTTGGAACCAGTCTGTTGTTCCATGTCCAGTCCTAACTGTTGCTTCCTGACCTGCATACAGATTTCTCAAGAGGCAGGTTAGGTGGTCTGGTATTCCCATCTCTTTCAGAATTTTCCACAGTTGATTGTGATCCACACAGTCAAAGGCTTTGGCATAGTCAATAAAGCAGAAGTAGATGTTTTTCTGGAACTCTCTTGCTTTTTCCATGATCCAGCGGATGTTGGCAATTTGATCTCTGGTTCCTCTGCCTTTTCTAAAGCCAGCTTGAACATCAGGGAGTTCACGATTCACGTTTTGCTTAGCACCTCCATTATTAATAACTGTTTTGGTTGTTTCTATTTCTTCATGCTTATCAGTAATGGTATATAACTCTTGTAACTTTAAATGTAGTTCCTTACATAATAATTGCACACAATATATACATTTATTAATGCATTAAAAGCAATAACTGCCTACCAAAATTTTTAGGTTATGACTGGAATTCAACTGGTAAAATATTATTTAACTAACAAAAAACTGTATTTAATTGATAGCAAATTTTATTTGTGATAGTATTTAATTTTATTTAACTGATAAAAGATGAGGAAAAATGTGACTTTGTCAATAATTTTTATGATATCAAAATGATTCCTTTTGGTTTATGAGAGTACTTTTTGTTCCACATTCTTTCCAACCACTGGTATTATTAAATTTTGGGTCAGTTTTATTTCTGTCTTTCTGTTGGGGAAGTAGGATTATCTTCTTGTGGTTTTAATGTTTATTTTCCAATATCTTTAAAGAATCTTTTTATATGCTTATGGATTATTTATCCTTATTTGTGAAATGCTGTTCAATTGTCTTCTGCATATTTTTATTGGGTTGCATTTCTTTTGCTTAATGATTTGAAAGATTCACTTATATATTGTGGATGCAATCTTTGTCAATTACGTGAATTTACAAAATACTCTTTCACTAAGTAAAAAAAAAAATGCTTCATTTTGCATGGGGACAAAGGAGGTTAATGAGAAGTGGAATTACTGGGTCACAGAGGCATATGCTTTTTTGTTTCAATATATTCTGCTGAGTTGGCCTCAGAATGTCTGTAGGAATTTCAGTTCCCCTTCTTCACATTATCATTGACACTTGATATTGTCAGGTTTTAAAATTTTATCAATCTGATATATAGGTGAAGAATGCTCTTTAATTGATTGTAATTTGAAATTCTCTGATTATTAGTGAGCTTTAGCATCTTTTCAGATAAGGATAAACAAATAATCCATAAGCATTTGAAAATATATTTTAAACATATTGGAAAATAAACATTAAAACCACAAGAAGATAACCCTACTTCCCCAACAGGACTTCCCTGGTGGCTCAGATGGTAAAGCGTCCGCCTACAAACTGGGAGATACGGATTCGATCCCTGGGTCGGGAAGATCCCCTGGAGAAGGCAATGGCAACCCAGTACTCCAGTACTCCAGTACTCCAGTACTCTTGCCTGAAAAATCCCATGGACAGAGGAGCTTGGTAGGCTACAGTCCATGGGGTCACCAAGAGTCTGACATGACTGAGCGACTTCACTTTTTCACTTAGCATCTTTTCTTAGTCATTCGTGTTTTCATTTCTGTAAAAGGCTTGCTTATATTTCTTTTCTATTATCTTCTCATGTGGTTTATCTTTATTGATTTGTAGAAATGCTCTGTATAATTTGGATATTGATCCATGTTGTATTTACATATGTGTCTATATATGTTTTCTCCAAATCTGTCACTTCTCTTTGAACTTTGTTCATGGTATTTTGTAATAGAGATTTATTTAAAGTTCAATATTGTCATTTTATTGGCAAGGTCATGGGCTGTTGAGGTCCTTTAATGGACTGGAACCTGGTGGTCTGGAGTCAACGATAAGAATGTAAAAGAGAGAGAGAAAGAGGTTTACACAGAAAACCAATAAAGCCCTTGACACAGGGTCTGCACTGCTTCACGTAGGCACAAGGCACCCTCTCGTGAGGGTCTTGCAAGCCCTGGCAAGAAAGTGAGCTCAGCGGGCTTCTGCACTCCAAAGAATTAGCCTGAGAGAGAGAGAAAGAAAGAGAGAGAAAAAGAAAGACACGGGGACCCAAGCTCTGATGAAACAAGGGTGTTTTATTCAACAGAGTATGGGTGTATTCAACAAAGATCAAGAGTCCAGACTTACAAGTTACCAAGGAAACAAGCCAATCCACATCAAAGAGAGAGGGTTGTAAATAATCACTTTTACCGTATGGTTCATAAAAAGGAAGAGGGTCATAAAGAGTTACTTATCACCGTATGGAAAAACTAACGAAGGAAATGCATGCATTCCTCAGCCCTGGGAGCAGTTTGCCACTCCTCTTAATTTCTGAATCAGTTCTTACAGATTTCTCAAGAGGCAGGTTATTCAGGAATTAATAAGGAACAGAGGATTCATGACAGACCCAAAACAGCACGCAGGAAGCCTCCTGTTAAATGCTTCCTGACAATCCCCCCCCTATTTTATTGTATTTGTAAAAAAGGTCCTGCCCGAGTTTGTTTAGTATTAACCAATCTTATAGAAAGGCAATGATAAACAACAAATTACCAAGACAATCACCAAAGTTACAATTCCAGACCTGATGCTGTGGGTAATGCTTTGAAATCATCCTCATGGGTCTAGCCCAGATAATTGATCAGCTAGTTGTTGAGCTAAAGTTTCCAAGTTAGTGGAAGAAGGCAGATGTTTAGAAAAGGTTTCAAAGATTTCCTTTTGTAGTAATTGTACATTCAGAGAGGTATTATCATGTATGTTTTGTAAATGAAATTTGATTTGTTCCCAGTTGTAGGTACTATGATTAAAATGAACAGGAGTAACACATAATTGAGTAGAATTCCAACCACATTTTAGTATCATTTGTTTTTGCAAATCTGTTAATTGATCTCTGACCCACTGATAGCTATTTTTAGTTCCTGTATTTCCTCTTGAATATCCTCATCTACCTGAGCCTGAGTAGCCCATATATTATGAGCATCTTCAGTCCAATTTTGGATAAAATATTGTGTTTGAATCGAGGTATGTAAAGCAGTGCCGGCAACAGCAGCAGTGGTACAAATAGCTATTAACCCCAAAATGCCAAGAATCAGCCATCCAACGAATCGTTTAGATCATTGGAGCAGTTTAGTAAGTAATCTGGAAGCAAGTCCAGCCATGGGACCTTCTTCCCAGGTAGTTGGGAACCACAACGACTTATTGGTAACCACAAATTACATCGAGATCAAAGAATCAAAAGGGAATCATTTCTTAAAGAAACAGAGGAGTTAAGACAAGTATATAATTTGCAATTAATACAAGTTACAGAACATAAAGTCTTATTAAATTGTAAATTTCCTATGGCTATAACAAAAGGAAGTGGGACACAGGCCTGTATAAAATATGATTGGTTATAGCAAAAGAAATAGTTACTATGACCACGACTGGTCCCTGTGAAATGTCTGGTACAAGTCCCAAGTTCTTTGGTGCTCGCAGCAAGTTTCCAAATGTCCCATTGTTCAGGCCCACTCTGTTTATGGAGGACGATCCTAGGACGAGGTGGGGGCTAATCCACTGTCAAGCCACCCAAGAAGTCCTTTGTCGTGGTAATGCTCTATTACAGTGCCATTAATCTTCCATGCCACTTGAGTAGCATAGCACAGTGCTGTTAACATCATCTGAGCAGTTAGATAACCACATACCATGGGGTCCCCAATCCACAATCGTGTGATTAGCCACAGGCATTAATTTTCCTGATTTGCCTTGACATTTGTCACAGTGAACAGGAGTATATGTAAAGTTCTTATAAGTAAACCCTTTGCATAATGTTCTTTGTTCTTTCCCTAACTCTTTGCCTAAAGTCTCAGTAGTATAAACATGGTTCACAGACAAAGAAAGGGCAGCAAATAATCCAAACAACATCCTCCCNATTTGCCTTGACATTTGTCACAGTGAACAGGAGTATATGTAAAGTTCTTATAAGTAAACCCTTTGCATAATGTTCTTTGTTCTTTCCCTAACTCTTTGCCTAAAGTCTCAGTAGTATAAACATGGTTCACAGACAAAGAAAGGGCAGCAAATAATCCAAACAACATCCTCCCAAAATCTTTTTTGGGAGACAGGGCAAAAGCCCAAGTTTGTTGGCTAACGTTTATGCATAATTCTGCTGGGCCCATGCACAAAGGAAGGACTTCATAACCTAGAGAAATATTAATTAGTTTTCCTTCTTCTTCAGGGTGTGAGGGCCCTTTAATGCTTCAGGGAGAAGGCACATGTATAGAGTCATTAGTTGAAACAACTGGTCCTCTCTCTGTCCATTCAACCACCTGTAGTAGAGTAAGCCCAGTAAGTATGATTAGTTAGAGCTCGAATGGGGGAGGCACAGGCAAGCAAACTGAGCATTGCCAGGAGAATGTATTCAGGACTCTGAGGCACTCCCTGTTGAAAGACCAAATTTTCAGCTCGATTAGTAAGGGTTTTTGTTTTTCCCCAAGTGGGAAGATCATACGGTTGATGCCACCAAGCATGGTGCTTCCTCTAATCTTTAGAGCCGCCATGGCCCATATTGGAATTTCTTCCTCCTGGGGTTTTTGTTGTTTCATCTCTATTTTGAAGGCCAGGGGCCTCCTTGGGTCAAATCTTCTGAAGAGGAAGCCATGTGAGTTCGTTGGATCCATCTGGGGAAATACAAGCATATCCCTTTCCCTGTAAGATTAGCTTCCAGATTTCCATTGTTTCGTTAACTCACCTTGGTACCAAATGCGCAGAGGAAGAGAAGTGTCCTTCAATTCTTCGAAATGCTTTTCTGCTCTTGTGAAGATATCTCTCTGTGGTAAGTTTAAAAAATTTAAAACAAATAAAGCTGTATTAGCAATAGTTACAGGTATAGAAAATATCTTATGTTGGAATCTAGTAAAGTCTGCTTTAGATAAGGAAGACAGTAGTGTTCCTGAGTGTGTGATGTGCTCGTTTGACTATGCCTTGTGCCTGTAGATTATAAGGAATACCTGTAATATGTTTAATAGAAAAAGACTGTAAAAATTTTTTAGAGTGTCTAGAAATGTAGGCAGGGCCACTGTCTGTTTTTCTAGAACTAGGAGTTCCCATTACAGCAAAACAAGCTAATAAATGAGTTATAACGTGTTGTGTAGCCTCACCGCGAAGAGGAGTGGCCCAAATCAAAGAAGAATTAGTGTCGATACAGATATGCAAGAAAGAAAATGGAGAAAGTTCAGGGCAATGAGTTACATCCGTATGCCATAGTTCACTAGGTTGCAAACCGTGAGGATTAATACCTTGTGTGATGGGTCGGAGATGTAGGGGTCTACAAGTAGAGCAATTACTAATAATTTCTTTAGCCTGGCGGTATGGGATTTTCCATAGCTGGTGTAGGGAGTCAGCCTTGTTATGCAATAGAGCATGCTGTTCCTCCGGAGTAGCAAAGGAAACCAGTTTTAAGAGATGGGAATACCAGACCACCTGACCTGCCTCTTGAGAAATCTGTATGCAGGTCAGGAAGCAACAGATAGAACTGGACATGGAACAACAGACTGGTTTCAAATAGGAAAAGGAGTCCATCAAGGCTGTATACTGTCACCCTGATTATTTAACTTCTATGCAGAGTACATCATGAGAAACGCTGGACTAGAAGAAACACAAGCTGGAATCAAGATTGCCGGGAGAAATATCAATAACCTCAGATAGGCAGATGACACCACCCTTATGGCAGAAAGTGAAGAGGAACTAAAAAATAAAAAGCCTCTTAATGAAAGTGAAAGAGGAGAGTGGAAAAGTTGGCTTAAAGCTCAACATTCAGAAAATGAAGAAGATCATGGCATCTGGTCCCATCACTTCATGGGAAATAGATGGAGAAACAGTGGAAACAGTATCAGACTTTATTTTTTGGGGCTCCAAAATCACTGCAGTTGGTGACTGCAGCCATGGAATTAGAAGACGCTTACTCCTTGGAAGAAAAGTTATGACCAACCTAGATAGCATATTCAAAAGCAGAGACATTACTTTGCTGACTAAGGTCCGTCTAGTCAAGGCTATGGTTTTTCATGTGGTCACGTATGGATGTGAGAGTTGGACTGTGAAGAAGGCTGAGCGCTGAAGAATTGATGCTTTTGAACTGTGGTGTTGGAGAAGACTCTTGAGAGTCCCTTGGACTGCAAGGAGATCCAACCAGTCCATTCTGAAGGAGATCAGCCCTAGGGATTTCTTTGGAAGGAATGATGCTAGAGCTGAAACTCCAGTACTTTGGCCACCTCATGCAAAGAGTTGACTCATTGGAAAAGACCCTGATGCTGGGAGGGATTGGGGGCAGGAGGAGAAGGGGACAACAGAGGATGAGATGGCTGGATGGCATCACTGACTCGATGGCCATGAGTCTGAGTGAACTCCAGGAGTTGGTGATGGACAGGGAGGCCTGGCGTGCTGCGATTCATGGGGTTGCAAAGAGTCGGACTGACTGAGCAACTGAACTGAATTGAATTGGCTTCAGGGGGTTATGGTTGTCCTGAAATTGTATGCAAAATAGTATGTTATGTCCACTTATGAGGGCAGGTGTCCCCAGCTTTTCTTGGGTTCTCAAGGATTGTTCACTTATCTTTACCTTCAAAATTTCTAAGTTAGAATCTCTTTTTTTTCCATTCCTCTCTTTTTGCTCTTGTACTTTTTTTTTTGTCTCCTTCCTTCATGATGAGACTGCCCAAGAGTTAATGCTTTGGGAGAAGTTGGAACTGTTGACTTAGGTGGAACTGAGATTATCTGTGGTTTAGCAACTGTATCATCCCCGTTTTCCTTTTAGCACAGGTAGATAAATGTTAGGATAAAATATAAGTTACTTTCAGAGATCAGCCTGTTTTTCATTTATATCATCAAATTTTTATTTCCTTGCTTGTTTTGTTCTGTAATACGTAATTTTATGGCACAGTTGGTTTTACTGGGAAAAGATGGATAATACATTTTTAACTTTCAAAAGCTTTTTCTTAAAGGTGATTTTTGAAATTGTATAAATAACATTAATTATGTTTAGATGAAATTAATATGTATGAGTAACTGCTTAAGGTTTTCATATTAGTACCTAAGCTTGGTACCTAAGTCCTTAAGTGTAAAAACATGAAATGCCTTCACTGGACAGCAAATTACAAGTAAAACATTGTAGGAGTCGACAGTGAAAATAGGATGTTTTCTTTGGAAAGTCATTCCTAACTTTTCTTAAGCCCACCTCTTGTGCAGCATCAAAGTAACCCATATTTTTCCTTTGTCTAAGCTCTCTTCCTATCACCATATGAAGGTGTGTGTTATGTGATGGCTCTTTTATTAGAGTGCAGGCTGCTAGAGGACAGGGTTGTTATTGACCAAGAAAGATTTAGCTCCTGCACATTGCTTGTGTTCAGTGAAGATTTCCCCCCAAAATAAATGAACTGGGCTACTAGGAAGATTGAAGAGTTCAAGATTGAAGATTGAATCTTCAGTGAAGATTTCCCCCCAAAATAAATGAACTGGGCTACTAGGAAGATTGAAGAGTTCCAACCTTCCATTGTGTTGTGACTCAAAAACAGGTACCTATTCTGGGGGGGGGATGTGCTTTCTGGCCAGGGACTGTTGCTGAGCATTTCCTGTGTTTCTGACCTGAGTTAGCACTTTTCCAGAAAGAGTGCAGGCAAGACAGCACCTTTTTTATCACTGATGTTTAGGCGAGTGAGTAGGAGGGTGACCTCAAGTGATATCCACAGTTGATGACAGGTGACCTCCCTGTCGAAATAACAGGGACCTAATTGAGCCTGGGTCAGGATGGAAGAGAGGTTGATTGACACCTGCAGGGAGCTAGGTACCAAAGGAAAAAGAGAAACTAGGAAGTTAGGTAGCCTTAATCAACACAGATTCAGTCAATGTACCACCTTTTTCTTTCCTGGGGGTAAAAATTGTTCATAGTCAGGTAACTGAAAACAAACACATATTGGTGGGAGGGACTACTAAAATAACTGTGTTACAGACATAAAACCTCTCTGAAATAAGGAACATCTCCGTTTTTCTCTAGGGTTTCTCTTGATGTCCCCCCCACCGCCCTAACTTTTCTGATGCACAATTTCAAATACACAGAAGTAAAGATAGTATTTTAATGAGCCTCCTGATGTCTTTCCCACAGCTCATGAGTCCCTGCCCAAACTTGTTTCATCTCTGCCACACACCTCACACTGAAACATGTCTCAGACACCATATTTCTTTTGGTTTTCTTTTTAATGCTTGCATGGACTTCAGCTTGTCTCCTGGCAAAATGGAGCCTCCCTGCACTCCGTGTCTTCTTTTGAGGCAAGGCCTGCTTCCATTTAGAGAAGGCAATGGCCCCCCACTCCAGTACTCTTGCCTGAAAAATCCCATGGACGGAGGAGCCTGGTAGGCTGCAGTCCACAGCGTTGCGAAGAGTCAGACACGACTGAGCGACTTCACTTTCACTTTTCACTTTCCTACATTGGAGAAGGAAATGGCAACCCACTCCAGTGTTCTTGCCTGGAGAATCCCCGGAACAGAGGAGCCTGGTGGGCCGCCATCTTTGGTGTCTCGCAGAATTGGACACGACTGAAGCGACTTAGCAGTAGCAGCAGCATGCTTCTATGAGCCTGTAAGGGTTCTGCAGGCAGCAGGGCTTGCAGTCTGCTGACTCCTTAAGTTAAGACCCAAAGTAAGCCTCAGACAGGGATCAGTGTGATCTGGGTTCACTGCCTCCAAATTGCACTTAGACACATTCAAGGAGGGCGGATGATGGCGTTGGAACGCCCACACTTAACGCTCCGTGAATGAGCACTGTGGCTCCAGGAGGCAGTGTCCTTGCTCACAGTTCCTGCTTGTAACTCTCTGCCTATGAAGTCTGCACTAACCCAGGAGTGAGAGGGCCTGAGTAGACCTAGAGACACTCCTAGAGAAGCAATCTTTCCCCTGACCTGAGTATGTCTCCTTAGCTACGTCACTGCCGATTGCAGCCTAGCTAAGAATGCTTTTTTTTTTTTTTTTCTTTTTAAAGAAGTTTTGTTACTTATATTTATTTTTGCTGTGCTGGGTCTTCGTTGCTGTGCAGGCTTTTCTCTACTTGTGTCGAGTGGAGGCTACTCTGGTTGCGGTAATGCGGGCTGCTCAGTACGATGGTATCTCTTGCTGTGGAGCATGGGCTCTAGGGCATGCAGGTTTCAGTAGCTGCAGCTCCCGGGCTCAATAACTGGCACACAGGCTTAGGTGCTCCGTGGCATGTGGGATCTTCCTGGACCAGGGAACCTGTGTCTCCTGCGCTGGCAGGTGAATACTACTGAGCCACAAGGGAAGCCTCTGAGAATGCTTTTTATATTGTCGAGTGGTTGACATAAAAACTCTAAAAAGGAGATGTTTAGTTCCTGATTTGTGAGAAAATATGTGAAAGTCAGATGTCAGAGTCCATGAGTAAAGTTTCACTGGAACATAGCCACAGCCGTTCACACGTGCACTTTTTTTCTGTGCAGCTTTTTTCTCTCTGCAGTGACCTGTGGAGTTGAGGAGGTGTGACTGAGGCCATATAGCCCACCAAGGCCAAAATTAACCATCTGGCTCTTTACAGAAAAAGTTTGCCATCCGTGTTCTAATGGGTTTCTTGGTTTAATGAAGGGAAACCTTTTCTGCAGAATGTGATTCTATTACTCCTTGAGCATTCTGTTTTGAGGGGGAGAATCTTAAAAATAGTAAAAAAAAAACAAAAAAACAAAAAAACCCCACCATTCAACCAAAAGTTATTTCAACATTGAAGAAATATGTTGAGCCAGAAAGAGAGACACATGTGAAGATGGACGGTTTTGTGTAAGAAGGTTCCTATTTTTGTCACTTTTGTCACTCCCTGCCACTTTTCTAGGGCATAGACCTGTGTCTGAGCAATGCAAATATAGGACATAACAGAGCTGTTACTGTCTCAGCTTTACAGAGCTTTGGGTGTGAGGATGGGGCCTGTCTTCTGTTAAGCTCCTGGATAGTATATACATCCTTGGGAGAAGGAATCTGGAACTTTCATGGGATTTTCGAAAAGGGACCTGGCATAGATTCTTGACAGTTTCTGCCCTTGAGCTGACTTTGGGAAGCTGAAGCCCTGTGAAGCTTTGGAACTAGATTTATAAGGCAGATTCACCAGGAAACACATCTACATTTTGATTTATGAGGAGGACATCTCACATCCTTCCATCTCACAGCTTTGATTTTGTGCTTGCTGAGAAGCGTCACACCTGGCACCGTCCATGTTGAGTTCCTCAACCCAGAAGACTTCACAGTAAAGGAAACCATGCATGTTTCCTATATAGGATGAGGCTTCCAAGCCAAATGTACTCCTTTTAAAGTTTTGATTAGTTCTTGTGAACTCTGATCTCAGGAGGAAAGCATAGGAAATTTATGCCTCGTTATTGAGTATGACCTATTTGTTATGTGGTCAAGTGTTTCCCTTATAATAGCATGTTGCTTCCTCCTATCCACATCTGACAATGTTCCTACATGTATGATGACAATTCAAGTTCAGTGAGAACTTTTACTCAGTGCCACTACAGCTTTTACCTTATGTATTCACATCTGTTCTGTGATGCAGGTATTACCATTATCCCCATTTTACAGATGAGGAAGCTGAGGCCCAGGGGAGTGAGATATTTCACCATGACCCCAAAACATGCAAAAGACCTTGGGACTCACATATGTCTAACTCCAAAGCTCACCTGCTTAACCCTCTGCTGTGTTGTTGGGAAGATTGCCTGGAGAAGGAAATGGCAACCCACTCCAGTACTCTTGCCTGAAAAATTCCGTGGACGGAGGAGCCTGGTAAGCTACAGCCCATGGAATCACAAAGAGTCGCTGTGCTGAGCCCATTCCAGGATGTGCATCCACAGCACAGGCTGCTGTGATCTTTGTTTTCTTTATCTTTGGCTAGAAATACTGACTTTTATCTCAAAGGGGGAAACCTTTTTCTTTTTTTTTTTGTAAGTAAAGCCATCAAGAGCTCTTCTTTGGTGTGTTTTACAGCACTCTATGTTGTGTTTAGCAGTTCTTTTTTTAAAATCTTTTCTTTGAGGGGGAGGGAAAGTATGTACAGTTTGCATTAGAAATAATTGGATTTAAAAAAAGATTAGGTAAAAGCTAAAGTTGCAGCAGATAGCATACACAATCATCTGGGATTTGTACCATTTTTAAAAAATCCTTTAAAAGAGAAGTGAAATTTCACTGTTTAAATAGCATTTCAGTGCAAGATTGCTTTTAGTCATGTTGATATTCACAGTTAATGGCGGTATTTCTAATAAATGTACCCATCTGATTATTAAAGTATTTTTGATTGAAGTTCTAAGAAGAAAAAGAAGCCTGTTAGTAGACTTAACAGTTGGAGTTACTGTACTTCTGAGAGGAAGGCAGAGGATTACATTTATATTCATCTTGTACAGCAGGGATCATATAAATGAGCTGAAGAATGATTTTTGCATTTCAGGCATTCATAACATAAAACTAGATTAAATGTTCTTGTTCCTCTTTGTAATAAAGACCCTGCTAACATAAAATACTTTTTCTCTTATATGTAAACTTATGGCAGGGAGAAAATAATAGTTCATTATCAATTAGATTTATAATCTTAAACATATAAAATATTCCCATCCCAGGTGATACTGATGTTTTCTATAGTCCTGAATTCCAGTAATGCAATTAGAAAAAAAAGAATTCTTTTAACCAGTGGTCCCAGGCTTTTATGTATCAAATCAGAAAGTGTCTAAAATACATTGGAGCTCAAACAAAGGGTTGCTAGCATTTTAGAATATATAAAATTAGACATTATAACATATATAATTCTTATCATCATAAAAGTGTGAGAGCTATTGTTTTGGAATAAAGGACAGTTCTTTAAATTTGAAGAAAATTTAGGTTGAGGAAAAACTCATTGCATTTTCTTTGTTTTTCACATTTCCTTGTGGACTTTTTGAAGATCACTATGTATTTTGATATTTGATAATCACGGCTTTAAATTAGCTTCCCTTAGTGTCTGTCTTGTAGCCCTGCTTCTGTGTGCTGCTACTGGTTCCAAATAGGAAAAGGAGTATATCAAGGCTGTATATTGTCACCCTGCTTGTTTAACTTATATGCAGAGTACATCATGAGAAACGCTGGACTGGAAGAAACAGAAGCTGGAATCAAGATTGCCGGGAGAAATATCAGTCACCTTAGCTATGCAGATGACACCACCCTTATGGCAGAAAGTGAAGAGGAACTAAAAAGCCTCTTGATAAAAGTGAAAGAGGAGAGTGAAAAAGTTGGCTTAAAGCTCACCATTCAGAAAACTAAGATCATGGCATCCGGTCCCATCACTTCATGGGAAATAGATGGGGAAACAGTGGAAACAGTGTCAGACTTTATTTTGGGGGCTCCAAAATCACTGCAGATGGTGACTGCAGCCATGAAATTAGAAGACGCTTACTCCTTGGAAGAAAAGTTATGTCCAACCTAGATAGTATTCGTCATTACTACAATGACTTGAAAAACTCTTGAAAATTTGAGTCGCTAATTTTTATTCTCTGTCTCACCAGACAGTGTCCTGCTTGACATTAAGTCACTAGGTTGATTGGTCCGAACTCTTTCTTTTTCTCGCCGTATCTGTTTGTCTTGATGGTGGTGCTTCCCCAAAAAGGGAAATAGGTTTCAACAACAAAACTTTGCGTCACTTATTTTTCTCTGCTCTGGTCGTATTGCATTACTGTGGCCTTGCCTCCGTGCTGTCTCTTATACACATCTAGATGTGTATAAGAGACAGCCGAGAGATGGTAATGAACAGGGAGGCCTGGTGTGCTGCGATTCATGGGGTCGCAAAGAGTCGGACACGACTGAGCGACTGAACTGAACTGAACTGATGGAGAAAATAGGATTCCATGTGGTAAACTTGCAAATAGTAGCTTTAAATAGAGGCTATACTGAGAACTCCAGTTGAGAGTTAAACCAACCTGGGTTCAAATCTCAGCTCCACTAGAGGAGTCACTTGAGAAAAATTTACATAGCTTTGCTCAGCCTCAGTTGACTTACCTGTGAAATGGGAATCGTAGCAGTACTTCATAGTGACTGGGAAGATGAAATGATGTAGTAGAGTTTCAGCTTTTTGTATGTTATCTGGCAGAGTAACGGTTCAATAAACATTACTTGCTAACGTTTTTATTTTTATCAATCCCGAAAGCACAGTGTTGTGATCATGCCTCAAATCAAGTGGTTAGCCAGGGCTCTCAGGAGAGCAGCAGGAAGCGAAATGCCAGTTTTTCATTTGCGGGCAGTCTGTAGGCAGTGAGAAGAAACCTCAGAGCGCTCAGGACAACAGAGTGCGCGTAGCGAATGAACCCCGGCTCCCAGCTTTCATGAACATGAGTGAAGATGAGAAGTGGACACTGACATTGCTTGCTTCTGCTGTTCGTTGTCTCCTTTTGGACTTGCAGAGAGAAGCCCGGTGTGGGGTTTGACTTTGTTCTGTTGTATAAAACTGTGCTTGCTTCTTTCTTGGAAGCCTGTAGTTGCTGTCTCTTCTTGGAATGTTTTGCAGAGTTCTTTCTGTGGGCAAGAAAGGTGAGTTACAGCCACCAGAATAAAGTCCTCCTAGGTTGGGAAATGAGTCAGAGATAACTGAGGCTGCTACTTTTAAGATTTTGTGTATGCTTAGTGGTAGTCATGGGATTTTCTGTCTGATGAGGGAATTTTAAAATTGCCTTTTCAGTGCTTGGAAATTTCCATTTAAATTTGAAGCAGTTCTCCATTTAAATGACCTTGTTCTCTTTGGAAACTATATCTGCAGATACGTTTTAATGGAGGGGGGGAGTATTATTGAAGTTAATACATATTCATTGTACAGATTTTACTAATAATTTTACTAATTTTTTTCCATACTAATGATAGTATGAAATATGAAAGCCATCATTCTCTGTAATCTCATTCTAGGCCAAGTTTTAAATCTTCAGTTACAGGATTTGGACTTGGGACAGTTCATACCTGATCAAGGACATCTGTGTAACTGCTTAGGGCCCTTGGTGACAGGCAGGGCTCCTCTTTGCCAGCCTAGTCGTCTCACTTCCTGTCAGAGTAGGCAGGCCTCAGGATATCTTGTCCAGCCGTGATTCCTGCCTTGAGAATCCTCTGGCTGTTTTGCCTTCGTTCATTTGCTTTATCCCTCAGACATTTGACAGACATGTTCTCTGTGCCTCTCAATGGGGTTAGAGTCCGAGGGTATAACTCAGTGAAGTGAAGGCACAGTCCTGACTGGCAGGCAGTTGCTTAGCAAGTGGTGATGGAATTAACCTGCTAAGTGGTAGGTTCTCTCCTGGGTATTGGGGTAGAGTGACACACATCAGAAACAGCCCCTAACCTTGAGTAAAGCGAGACCCAGTCAGTACACAAATGTTTTACAAGGAGATTGAGTGCTGTAACATCAATAAAGTAGGCAAGTGAGTTGATGTGGGAGGAGGGGGTTCAGGCTAACATGATCAGGGACAGCTTCTCTGAGCTTTAACACTGGAGCTGAGGTGGGAATGGTGAGAAGGAAGTGGCCACTGAGTTATCTGGAAGGAGGAGCAAGAAAAAGCAGGTGTGTGGCCTCTCTGAGATGAGCGTGGAGCACAGTGGAGAGAAAAGAGGCTAACAAAGGCCAGAACACAGAGGCCACGTTAGAAATTTGAATTTATCTGAACTTTAGTGAGAGACTACTGGGGGGGTGGGGCAGTAGTTTCATCCGGGTAGTGGGTGGATCTAGTTGGATGGTGAGTGGATTGGGGAGAGGGTGTAGGGGCCAGTTAACTAGGTGAGAGGTGATAGGGGCTTAGATCCTGGTGATGGTGCTGGCAAGGCAGAAAGGTTGTCCTCTTACGGACTTGTTTTGGAGGTGGAGTTGATGATTTAGTGAAGAATCAAAAGTGGGTGGGGGAGGGAAATGAAGATGGGGATCTGAGATGCGAGCAGCTGCGTGGTACCATCTAATGAGCTGAGGAACGGTGAAAAATGGAGAGACTCAGGGTCAGGAGCTGGTTTTGGCCACAGTGTGTGAGGTTGTGGGCATCCGTGCAACAGTTGAGTATACAGCCCAGAGCTGGAGGAGCAGCCTGGGCTGAAGCCGCTGGATGAATCTGTCATCATTGTGCAGAGGACAGGAAGAGCTGGGCGACAGGCAAGTTCTCTCGGGTTCGAGGGTCAGTAAAGTATGGAAGAGGGCTGGCGGCTCAGCCCTCAATAAGGGGATGTAAGGGTAAGGAGGAGTCAGCAGGAGTGGTGAGAGATCTCCGGTGAGGCTGGGAGGGAAGCCAGGTGAATGTGAAGTGCGTAGGCTTCCAGAGAAGAAACAGGTAAGTGAGAAGTGATGGCCTGGGTCCCCTGCTGTTGTGAAGTAGAGTAAAGGCAGGCCAGGGAATTGATCTCTGGCTGGGGCAGTGTGGAGGTTAGTGCCCCTAATCAGGAAAGTCGGGGAGCCAGATGCCTTTTTGGAGTGGGGTTAGATGACCAGAGCTGGAGGAGTTGAGAGGGCAAGGGTGCGCAGGTCTTCAGATGGTTTTGCTTTAAAGAGAAGGGAGGAATAAGTTAATAGCAGGTTGGAGGCATAGATAAAGGCAGAAAAGGGAAGGTTTGTTTTATTTTGTTTCGTGTTATTTATTTTGGATAGTATTAGGGCACATTTGTCTGCAACTGGAAATTATCCAGGAGTGAACGATAATTGATAACGTGTGAAAACAATGGATCATCATGAAGATAATACCTTAAGACGGGAAAAGGCAATGAACGGGATCACAGCCTAAGTGATTCAGTTCTGGGCTGAATCACAGACTTGTTCCTATTGTGATGAGAGAAGGAGCATGTGGATCAATTGCAGGTAAGAATGTGGAAAGTTGGGAAGATAAGGTAGGGAATTCTTTCCTGCCATTTTATGGAGTAAAAGAGAAGAAGAGGGGTAGGAAGAAGAATTTTGTATGTCTTGTTCTCAAAGTATCTAGATCGGGCTGGTGGCGAGGTGTTAGCCAAGTAAACGGGCAGTTCCATCACCTTTAGAAGCCTCTTTCTGTCGGCTTCCCAGGTGGTTCAGCGGTAAAGAATACAGCTTCCAATGCAGGAGACACAGGAGGTACGGGTTCCATCCTACGGGTTCCATCCCTGGGTCAAGAGCATCCCCTGGAGGAAGAAAAGGCAACTCAGTCCAGTATTCTTGCCAGGAAAATCTCATGGACAGAGGACCCTGGCAGGCTACAGTCCGTAGGGTCACAAAGAGTTGGACACAACTGAATGGCTGAGCATTCATGTGCACACACACAACACACACACACACTGCATTTAGAAGAAAAGAGCTTTGCACTTTGTGCAGAGGGTGAGCCCAGAAAGGATGTCATGGTCATAGTATGGATGGTGAGTTGGCAGTGGCTGAAGTACAAGTTGGGGGCCATGGGGCCTGTAGCGTCCCTCCTTAATGTGAAATCCTCAAGGGGCTGCTGCTGCTGCTAAGTCACTTCACTTGTGTCCGACTCTGTGCGACCCCATAGATGGCAGCCCACCAGGCTCCGCTGTCCCTGGGATTCTCCAGGCAAGAACGCTGGAGTGGGTTGCCATTTCCTTCTCCAATGCATGAAAGTGACAAGTGAAAGTGAAGTCGCTCAGTCGTGTCCAACTCTTAGCAACCCCATGGACTGCAGCCCACCAGGTTCCTCCATCCGTGGGATTTTCCAGGCAAGAGTACTGGAGTGGGGTGCCATTGCCTTCTCCACCTCAAGGGTCTAGGTAGTCATAAACTGAGGAAATGAGATTTTTAAATATAGCTTTCAATTTTAAAGTGGATCATTTCTCCATCATGAAACTCTTCAGTGGTTTTTCTTTGTATTCATTCATTCATTGAGTCAGCGTGTATTTGTTGAGCACCTACATGGAGCTAGGTATGGTTCTAATTTTCAGAAAAATACTAAACATTCTGTAACTGCCCTCACAGACTGTCTACTTTAGTGCAGGAGATAGACAATTTTTTTAAAAAAGTGAGGTATATGTATATATGCTAGTTGATGATGGGTGGTCTAGAGAAGGATTATATTGGAGGTGTACAATTTAAAGTAGGTTGGAAAAAAAAATCGGGTGAGAAGGAGTTTTCTGAACAAGGCTTTCAGGGTATGAAGGCTTGAGTCACGTGAACAAGGTGGATGAGCCTAGGGCAGAAGAGGAGGAACAGAGAATCCAAGGGCTGTGGTGGGAGAGGGTGCTGAAAGGCTGAAGAGCAGCAGGGGGCGGGGTCGCTGGAGGAGCCTGAGTGGAGGGAGTGAGGCCACAGAAGTCAGCAGCTGAGGGCTTGGGAGGGAGCTGGGGAGGCAGATCACTCAAGGGCCTCCTAGCACCTTGAAAATCCAGACCCCTTCACTTCGGCCCACTGGCCCTCCTGGGTCTGGCCTCTGCCAGGCCGGCCAGTACCGACTTCTGCTATCCCCTGGGCCCTAGGTGCATGACCTCCTTCCAGTTCTTGCACCCGGAGTTCTCCCCAGCTTCTGAACCTTTGCATGGGCTCTTTCCTCTCCCTTAGCCCTCACCCCTTCCTTAAGCCAGGTATCATTATCGTGAAGGAATCCTCCACGTCACTGTTGCTTTGTGACCCTTCTCGAAAACTACCTGTTAGTATCTTAATATAAAGTTAAGCCATCATTACTGCGAAGATGAGTCATTACTGTTAGATTTGGGGTATGAATGCTGGGTAGAAGGAATTATGGCCAGTTTTTATATAAGTCTTGGCTAAAATTTGCAAATTTGACCTAAAGGGGAAAAACAGTATAGAATAACCACTAATGATATTCTCCAGCCTCTGGTTGGTAGTGTTTGCTGCAATAACATTTCATTCCCCTGTTGATTATAAAGTTTGATAGACCATTGTTCATCTTTATTCCCAGTATTCCAGCACCCACTTTTTGGTTGAGTAACAATATGCTGTGAAGAGAGAAATGGTTTTGGTTTTAGAATGACTGGTTGTGTACGAAGAAATGACAACGTGCCTGAATCCTCCTGTTACATCACTGGGGTTTTCTTTCCCAAGATATACTCTGCTTTTTTCAGCCTCTGAATAGGAAATTTATTTTCTGCCTTCCCTTTATTCCTGTTTCTAGGCCTTTTTCTGTCTCTCTGAAGCGCCACTGTGCTGGGACAGGCTCAGAGTTTACTGTAGACTTTGTGTGCTGCACTTTCTATTCCTCTTATCTCCCTAAGCCCATGTCTCATGAGCTTTTCATTGTTAACTGGCAGCTGCAGTGACTGTTCCTTTAAAAGATCTTGTGTTTGGTAGATGTTTTCTTAAAAGCTGGTGGCTGTTGCTGATAATAATCTGTGTTGTGTGAGTTTATAATCTATCCATGAATCATAATCTTCTCATTGAACAGAATTATGGCAGGGTAACAAGTAAAACAACCATTTTTTTTTTTTTTTTTTTTTTATCATCTAAAAGCCAAACCCTCCAGATAGATTAGTAAAGTTGGTAAGCTCTAGTATTCATTAAGTGCTGGGTAAAGTTAGGAAATACTAGTATTTATCAAGATCTTATAGGACTTTCACAGAGATTCTTGTTTCTTTTCACTAGTAATTCTGAAATAAAAACAACTTCTGTAAAAATAAGAATTCGATAGATGGCGCTTAAGATTTAAGAAAATATGTTGAATCCTGATAGCAATGGGGTTTGCATACCAATTTTATTTGAATAGGATTTTTAGAAAGTAATGAAAAAGCCGTCATTACTACAATGACTTGAAAAACTCTTGAAAATTTGAGTCGCTAATTTTTATTCTCTGTCTCACCAGACAGTGTCCTGCTTGACATTAAGTCACTAGGTTGATTGGTCCGAACTCTTTCTTTTTCTCGCCGTATCTGTTTGTCTTGATGGTGGTGCTTCCCCAAAAAGGGAAATAGGTTTCAACAACAAAACTTTGCGTCACTTATTTTTCTCTGCTCTGGTCGTATTGCATTACTGTGGCCTTGCCTCCGTGTGTGCACAATTGGCACAAGGCAAATGGGAGTTGGCTCAAAGGCCAGCGAGCCTGCTCTTCTGGGCTGTGGAGCCTCTCACAGCATGCTGGCCTCTCTGCACACAGTGGGCACATGCAGCCTGCTGTCGGTGAAGCGTCCTAGATGTCGTGGAGAGATGACTGAGAGGCATCCCATCCATCCATGGCGACTGGGAATTAGTGGCTCAAGAGGTCTGGCAGGAATCATTTGAAATGATTATGACCTAAATTGAACATAATTTAGGTTTCTTTTTTTTTTTCTCCTACAGAAAAAAATAGATCTTAATGTTTATTTCAATGGTTTTCAAGGAGTGTGGGTCACATTGGAGAGGTCAGACTTCAGTGCCTCATTTCGGTAAAATTCAGCAGGCCCCTGTTCAGAGACTGCTTTTCCTTTCGTTTAAAAAGATAACAAGTTTTTCTTTTTACTCTCAAATCCCCAAGAAATGTTTAAATGCTGTCAGCTTTATGAAAAGGTAATTAAGGAGTGAGTGGGGAATATGTCTTGCAAGCAGTTGGTTTGGCATCATCACTCAGGTTCTTATTTGCCTGATGAAAATGTCTCGTAATAAGATCCCTGTGTGTGCAGCCCCTCCACAGCTCTCCCTGGAAGCCCTTGGCCGTAATTATGTCTGTATGTGGGCACTGTCAAATGAAGAAAGGAGCCAGGGTAGAAGAATAGCCACTGGATCTTTATCAAACCCACAATTTAAAATTAGGGGTGGTTCTAACATGCCCCTGTTGCTTTAGAACCTTTGTACCAACTTCTAAGGCTGCTTCTGTGGAGATACAGTAAAGGCTTGCTCGTAGATTTTGTTCAGTCTGGCTGTTGAGTGTCTTATGAGGCTCAGACAGTAGAGTGGTGCTGTTGCAAAGAACTGTGAAGTGTTAAAGTGAAGCAGGGGTCTAGAGAGCTTGGGAATCAATGGAATGCAAGGTGGAAGTTCTAACTTCTTGTTTCTGCTGCTGATCTTCCTTATGAGCAACCTCTGCAAAAGGAGGGAATAGTTGTAACTGAGCTCCGACAAAGGTTTGGTGAGTGGTACATGTGGATACTCATATGTAGGATCAGATTTTATTGGGTGTCTGGCCTTGATAAACAGTCCCTGAAGATCAGAGAGGGCGCTCATGGACTTTCTCTTGCTGCTGAAAACAAGCCTCCTCCCTTGCCTGTGAGGCCAGTGACAAACAGACCTGGTCAGGGTTCCTTCTTCCTTGAAGCCTTTTTGCCTGCTCTTCAGAAAGAATATACATCGTTGCCTTTTTTCCCCTTTTTTTGCTTTTGCTTTGTTTCTAATGCTCTTGGCTGTATATCTTCAGTTTAAATAGTCTCCTTTGTGAAAGTGTTAGTCACGCAGTCACGTGCAACTCTTTGCGACCCCATGGACAGTATGTAGCCTGCAAGGCTCCTCTGTCCATAGAATTCTCCTGGCAAGAATACTGGAGTGGGTTGCCATTCCCTTCTCCAGGAGATCTTCCTAACCCAATAATCGAACCCGGGTCTGCCACATTGCAAGCAGACTCCTTACCATCTGAGCCACCAGGGAAGCCCTTTGTATATAAATGACCCTGTACCCCTTTAAGTTTTACTTCAGGAAAATAATTCACATTAAATCTTGCTTTCTTTTAATGTCTCTCATCTTACATCATGACCTAGGTGCTGGATATAAATAGTGACTGTGATAAGCCAATGTCAGGGAAGAAAAGCCTTGAGTGTAGAAGTGGAAATAGACACACGCAGAACTCATTTCTGGTCTTTGGAGTCAGAGGTTCTCAAACAGGGCTTATTTGAGCAGTGCACGGTCCTTGAACCCCTTCATAGGTTTGTGCAGAATATCGTCTATGGTTGTGTAAGTGTGGTTTTCTAGAGAGACACGATATACATTTCAGCAGATGTTCAAAGACCTTCATGATCCAATAGTGTTCAGCATCACCAGTGAAAGTACCCAAGCTCATTTTATAAGATCTTAGAATGTCTCCATTATTATTTTCTTTGTAGTTAAAGCAGGTTTTGTGTTCCAGTTCCAATATTCAAGGTATGTAATTTTTTAAAATTTCCCATTGAGTCTGTAATGTTTTGCTTAGTTCATGCTTTCACAGCAATATTGTTTTCTATTAATATAATTTTCCTTAGAAGCTTATAGTATTCTGGCTCCATTAAAGGTGAAGAGTCATATGTGGGCCAGCCTGAGAAGATGGCCATGTGGAGCTGCATTATTTCAGATAGAAAGAGTGATGCAAATCCTGACTGAAGTCTTGTTCCTGAACCTGTTTATAAATCAAGGATAAGTGTGGGACAGACTTGAACATGAAGTGGCAGCCACAGTGATCTGTGTGAAATTCACACCTAATAGTGTTCATTATGACTTAGATGATGGGCTCTTGAGTAACTGACTTCACTGATTCCTCTTGCTGTTAGTGTGAAGCTAAAACTGTGATGGCTGCTGAATAAGGTTCTGTTTGCCTGGGGTCAGCCCAGCCCCTCCGCTCCTCCCTCCACATTCTGTGTTGCTCCCGTGCAGGGACACTGTCGCCTTTGCCCGGACACCCCCATCCCCCCCGCCTTCCTTGTTTCCCCTAGCCCTCTTTCCCCATAGAAGGAAAACTGACCTGCATCTCTCAGGTTCAAGCTTCAGCATCAGTTCTTCCAGGCAAACTTCCTGGAGCCCTGGGCTGGCTTTATGTCTGCCTTGTGCTTTTTGAGGTCATCCGCAAGGACATTTCCCCACGTCATTGCGTATAATTCTGCCTGGGTTTCTTTAAACTGTGCATAGTATTTTGTATTATGAATATACTATGATTGTGTAGTCAGTTCAGTCACTCAGTCATGTCTGACTCTCTGTGACCCCATGGACTGCAGGACGCCAGGGTTCCCTGTTCATCACCAGTTCTCAGAGCTTGCTCAAACTCATGTCCATCCAGTTGATGATGCCGTCCAACCATCTCATCCTCTGTCATCCCCTTCTCCTCCTGCCTTCAATCTTTTCCAGCATCAGGGTCTTTTCAAGTGAGTCCATTCTTCACATCAGGTGGCCAAAATATTGGAGTTTGAGCTTTAGCATCAGTCTTTGCAATGAATATTCAGGACTGATCTCCTTTAGGATGGACTGGTTGGATCTCCTTGCAGTCCAAGGGACTCTCAAGAGTCTTCTCCAACACCACAGTTCAAAAGCATCAATTCTTTGGCGCTCAGCTTTCTCTATAGTCCAACTCTCACATCCGTATATGACTACTGTAAAAACCGTAGCTTTGACTCGGCAGACCTTTGTTATCAGAGTAATGGCTCTCCTTTTTAATATGCTGTGTAGATTAGTCATAGCTTTTCTTCCAACAAGAAAGTGTCTTTTAACTTCATGGCTGTAGTCACCATCTGCAGTGATTTTGTAGCCCCCCAAAAATAAAGTCTCTCACTGTTTCCATTGTTTCTCCATCCATTTGCTATGAAGTGATGGGACCAAATGCCATGATCTTGGTTTTCTGAATGTTGAGTTTTAGGCCAACTTTTTCACTCTCCTCTTTCACTTTCATCAAGAGGCTCTTTAGTTCTTCTTCACTTTCTGCCATAAGGTTGGTATCATCTGCGTATCTGAGGTTATTGATATTTCTCCTGGCAATCTTGATTCCAACTTGTGCTTCCTCCAGCCCAGCATTTAACATGATGGATTCTGCATATAAGTTAAATAAGCAGGGTGACAGTGTACAGGCTTGACGTACTCCTTTTCCTATTTGGAACCAGTCTGTTGTTCCATGTCTATAGTTTTAACTGTTGCTTCTTGACCTGCATACAGATTTCTCAGGAGGCAGGTAAGGTGGTCTGGTGTTCCCATCTCTTTAAGAATTTTCCACAGTTTGTTGTGATCCACACAGTCAAAGGCTTTGGCATAGTCAATAAAGCAGAAGTAGATGTTTTTTTTGGAACTCTCATGAGTAGTATGAAAAGGCAAAAATATATGACACTGAAAGATGAACTCCCCAGGTCAGTAGATGCCCAATATGCTACTGAGAAGTGGAGAAATAACTCCAGAAAGAATGAAGAGATGGAGCCAAAGCAAAAACAACACCCATTTCTGGTTGTGACTGATGATGGAAGTAAAGTCCAATGCTGTAAAGAATAGTACCGCATAGGAATAGTATCGCATAGAATCCATGAATCAAGGTAAATTGAAAGTGGTCAAACAGGAGATGGCGAGCATGAACATCGACATTTTAGGAATCAGTGAACTACAGTGGACTGGAATGGGCAAATTTAACTCAGATAACCATTATATCTACTACTGTGGGCAAGAATTCCTTCAAAGAAGTCAACGAAATAGTCCAAAATGCAGTTCTTGGGTTCAATCTCAAAAATGACAGAATGATCTCTGTTCATTTCCAAGGCAAACCATTCAGTATCATAGTAATCCAAATCTGTGCCCCAACCAGTAATGCTGAAGGAGCTGAAGTTGAATGGTTCTGTGAACACCTACAAGACCTTCTAGAACTAACACCCCCAAAAGATGTCCTCTTCATTATAGGGGACTGGCATGCAAAAATAGGAAGTCAAGAGATACCTGGAGTAACAGGCAAATTTGGCCTTGAAGTACAAAACAAGTCAGGGCAAAGGCTAACAGAGTTTTGCCGAGAGAATGCACTGGTCATAGCAAACGCCCTCTTCCAACAACATAAGAGAAGACCCTACACACGGACATCACCAGATGGTCAATGCTGAAATTTGATTTTATTCTTTGCAGCCAAAGATGGAGAAGCTCTATACAGTCATGAAAAACAAGACTGGAAGCTGACTGTGGCTCGAATCATGAACTCCTTATTGCCAAATTCAGACTTAAATTGAAGAAAGTATGGAAAACCACTAGATCATCCAGGTGTGACCTAAATCAAATCCCTTATGATTATACAGTGGAAGTGACAGATAGATTCAAGGGATTAAGTCTAATAGAGTGCCTGAAGAACTATGGTCAGAAGTTTGTGACATTGTACAGGAGGCAGTGATCAAGACCATCCCCAAGGAAAAGAAATCAAAAAGGCAAAATGGTGGTCTGAGGAGGCCTTACAAATAGCTGAGAAAAGAAGAGAACCTAAAGGCAAAGGAAAAAAGGAAAGATATACCCATTTGAATGCAGAGTTCCAAAGAACAGCAAGGAGAGATAAGAAAGCCTTCCTCAACGATCAGTGCAGAGAAATAGAGGAAAACAATAGAATGGTTATATAAATCCAACCTTTCTGGGTGGACACTTCTCTTGACAATTTTGCTGTCTTTACCAACAGAGCCACATTTGAAGTACTTCTACAAGCTTCTTAGCACTGGTCAAGTTTTTATTTTTTTTTTTTTTTTTTAATAAATAGATGAATGGAGAATATGTTTTAAGTAGCTACTGCTGAAGTGCCCTCCGAGAAAGCTTTTCAATTGTCAGTCCATGTAGGTGAGAAAAGTATGTTGATGGCTTGGGGGTGCAGTTTCTTCTCAAAGTTTGTCTCTCCTTAAGGAACTGGCAGGATCCAGCTGTTTTCCCTGTGTTGCTACTCCCCATGTTTTGGGCTGTTGAAATTGAATTCTTCCGTCCTGTAGACATTTAGAGTTCTGTGCTTTGAAAATGGAGTGTGACGTTCGAAGTATTGTTAAAGGAAGAATCAGTTGTAGGCTTCCAGTTAACAGTAAGGTTCATCATCTGAGATTCACGAAGTACTACCCAAGGTTTTCACTCTTTATTCTACACGAAATCCAGGGTACAGATTTTGCCACATTACTGTTGACTTTCTTCATCTGCTCTGTAAACCCTGGCCTCTGCAGTCTCAAACAAAGGCAAAAGCCGTTTTCTACCTCCCTTAAGAAAGTCCACGATGAGTGAACATCTCATAGCAGGGTTTGGGGTTGAATACAGAACAGAATGTTAAGTGACTGTAGTCTAAACTATTTTTCTTTCACAGAAAAAGAGGAACTATAATTTCCCTGTGATTGATAATCTCCCTTATTCTCCCTCTTGATAAGGTGATATTCTTTATTGGGTATTGAAATAAATTTACACAAAGTAGTTGGTTAGATGACCTTTCCAGGGAGAGAGTCATGCTTCCTGCTGAGGGGATGAGGAAGTCAGTGCCTCACAGATGTCTAGCGCCTAGTTGACTTTTTTTACCCCCCTGGGGTAAAAACATAGACATATTGCCATCAGTTTTCCTAAAACAGTGTTTTAAAAATGTTTTTCATTAAAAAAAAAAACAAACATGTTCAGAATTCTTTCATAGATTTAGTGCTTAAAAAGTTACTGATACTCATCCGTTTTTTCAGAATCATCAATTGCCTTAACTCCTTTGCAGCCAGTGGTCAACACTAAATTCATATTGAGATGCCAAAGACTCTAGGAGCTGGGAAAGCCTGAAAACCACCTTCTTATATCCTGTCCTTTCATATTGGCCTGCCAGGTGGTGGCTTCCCACCTCCCATAGCCTTTTCATTCCTGCTTACTCAGAGGCTACGATTGAGTCTAGCTTCTTTGGCTCTCGCTCTTTTGGGAAGAGGGTTCACAGAGAGAAAGAATCGCCTGGTTCCCTTGGTTCTTGAGACCAGGGAATGTTTTTGTTTATGCTAAAGGAAAGCACACTGAGCAGTGGAGAAATGAGAGATCAGACAGTCGTCATACTCACACACCTCTGACTAAAGATCAAGATGAGATCAGGGAGCACTGGGTGAGAGACAGCCTGTGTGAGGGGCAGAAAGGGAGTACTTTTGGATGGGAACTGCAGGAACAGAGGGTGAATGAGTATTATGCCCTGTGACTCAGTGTTTCAAATACTTCTCCGGGTTTCTGTGATCACATCAAGAATTTTGCAGGGTGCTAATAATGCTTGTTGCACAGCATCGCATTTCCTGGATTACAGTCCGTGTTCTGTAGCATCTCTGATGACCTTGGGAAAGTTCTGTAACACCTCCTGACTCAGTTGCCTCACAGGTGGATATGGATCAGAATAGTGTTTCTACCATAGGGTCGTTCTGAAGGTGCAGGGTTTCTCAGCTGACATTTGGGGTCAGGTCGTTCTTTGTTATAAGGGGATATCCTGTGCCTTATAGGATGTTTAGGAGCGTGTGGCCTCTACCGCTGGATGCCAGTAGCACTACCCCCTCCAGTTGTCACAAAGAACGTCTCCAAACTTTGCCAGGGTCCCCAAGGACCATTGCTCTAGAGCCCCTCATTCAGCGCTTGGCATATAGAAATGTTCCTCAGTGTTAATGCATAGGAGGTGTGTGATAAATGTGTGAACGTGTGAATGCTTGTTGGTGTTCCTGGTGTTACGGAATTGGAAGAGTGTCAGCTCCTTCTGTAGAAATCACGCGGAGGAGGTTCCTTGGTGATTCTTGTGGCACTAGGGTAACTGAATTCTTTGGGGCCAGCTACCAAGAGGAGCCCTCGTTCCTCACCCTGAGTTTCACTCGTGTTGCACGGTGGCACCCACGAAGTGCCAGAGGAGCTCTTAATGTATATGCTTGATTCCAAGATGCCTGTTTTTCTTGTGTTTCATTATTCCTGAAATCAGAATGGATTATGAAGTCATAGGGTGCATTGCTTTATTCTTCCCCAAAGGCTGGTATTCACACACACTTGATGGCAGCTTTGAAATTAAGGAATGGGGTATTTCTGCATGTGTATGGGCTTTGCAACTTCATTGGAACCTCTTTATGGGTAGAGGCTGTCTTATTTGCCATTTCTTCTAGTGTGCAGCATGGTGCCTCAAACACAGTCTCCAGCGTTTGAACAGCCTGCACTTTCCACTGTTCTGTGATGATGCTCTTAAGACTGCCTTTCATGTGGTTTTGGACCTTTACACAACTCAGGACAAAAACCATTGCAGCCTCGGTGCCAACAGTGTTGTTGTTTTTTTCAGTAGCCCCTGTTGTGTCCTTGCAGCAGTCTGAGTGGTTGAGGCTTTACTGTATTTTGCTTACTGTAAGGATGAGTATACAGAATCAACTAATTTTCCAACACTTGTGGTAAGAAACAGATGTCTCAAACTTTTACAGGAGGGTTGCATCATAAGTGCTTTCTAAGTTATGTGAATTCTACTATGTGATGGTACAAAAGAGAATAATGGCGTGGTGAATTTCACTAGTCATTCAGTGCATATTAACCTGAAATGTGTTTGAAGTAGGAGGTGTGAATCAGCACAGACATAAGTTCCATGAGAACAGGGTTTTGCTTACTGCGGTAGCTTCAGCATCCTGAAAGACTGCTTTGAATATAGTAAACACAGAGAGAATTATGGAATATTGATTGCTTTCCTTTATTTGGTCACAGTTCCTGCAAGTGTCTCACAGTGTAAGCATCTCATTGTCCTGTGATTGTGGTGTTTAATTACTTGGATTTTTCCATACAAGAAGGTCCCTAAACACTAGCCAACTATTTAATCTGGTAGAAACAGCCATCTGTTCTGACATCAGTGACATAACTGACTGTGTAGGACTTACTGGTTGGGCTCCATGTGGTGTCTGAGAAATTTTCAGGGATGATTTTTAAGTGACTTTAGAGACTAACCAACAGATTCCTCTCTTAAAATGGAACTCTCCACCATCACAGTTGAGACAGATGAAGATCACTAGGCATGCAAAAAGCGACGACCCAGGTGGGCTTAAGCAGATCGAGGACTGTCGTGTTTACCTTAGAAGAGCCAGAACTCTACCCTTGTAGACAGTCTTTCAGTGTGATCCCTAATTAGAAATTTTGTGGCTTGTGGTACTCAGTAGCGGATTCCACTGATCTCCTCTGTTTGACTTTCTCATGTATGGTTTTGGGTGGGAAGGAAGGAGACTGCCTGTGGTAGGTTCTAGGTAAATATTTGTTGATATGTCAGATTTCACATGATGTCAGATTTTACATGATTTCACATGATGAAAGAGATGAAGGTCTCTCTGGAATAGAGCGGCCATTTCTTCATTCACAATTCTGCTCAGCCCATACTTTGTGCCTTTGACTGGTGGGTCAGTTTTCTCCTCTGCCCCTTTCATTCCCAATTGATGGTTCATGAAGTAGTGAAGAATGGAAACATCATCATTTTGTAGTGATCTTAATCTGATTTGCACATGTTTTGCAACTCAAACCCATGTAAAGAAAGGCAACAGGCCCTACGATAAGAAATCACAGGAAGAGTGGAAATTTTCCCTCTTTAGCTAGTGTAATTATTTTTGCTGTTCAGTTGCACAGGCAGGCTGCCAGAGATAGGGGTACAAATTAATTAACCAACTGTTTGGAGAGATAGGGCCGTGTCATTACTGATAAGCATAGATGTAAGTAAGGCAGTGTGTCGGCTGTTTTTCTAAAATGTGGGAGGACAGAAATATGTTACCTCAAATAAAATAGACCAGATGCTTAGTTGGAGGGGGGAAACTATAGTTTCTGTTAGTTTCCATTTATGAGCACATACATTTCTTTCCCCTTGTTTTCTAAAGTGCTTCCTAATATGCTGAATGCAGGGAGAAAGCATGGATTGTCATGTTAGTCTTTTAAAAATACAGTTGAATGCACTTTACCTCAATTGAACATATTTGAATTCCACCCCCAGCCCACTAAAATTATTTCCATTATAACTTTTATTCACCATAGTTTAGAGGAATTGGGATTTGTTAAGCCCGTGGTGAATTTTAAGTAGTAGTGTGCATAAAGTAAGTATTTGTATGTGAACAACCCAGACATGTGTCTTAAAGGAAACAGTTCTCATGGTGTAAGCAGTTCTGTCAGTTCTGTAAGGCCTGATTCTGTTTGTTTCTTATTTAATCTTCCTCAGAGGTGGCTCCACTAGGACCCCCAGTTAATACTTGCTGGAGCAAGAACTGAAGCTCTGTGACCAGTGACATGTCGTTGCCTGCTGGTTAGGGACTGTGCTCTGGAGTCAACTAGATTTAACCTTTAACCCCAGCCCTACCTCTTGCCAACTGTGTGATCTTGGGCCAGTTACTTAATCCTTCCACACAAATGTTTCCTCATGTGTAAACTTGGGCTAATAATAGTACCTATACCACTGGGTTGTTGTGGGGATTATGTAATGTAAAGCATGCAGAGCACTCAGCACACTGTCTGGTCTAGTGAGTTCTCCATAATCGTGTGACAAGATGGCTATTGTTATTATGTTGTATTTTAAACATTTGCCTGACCTTTTACTTTGGAAGTTCTCTAGAAACCAAACACACAAACAACTGGGGAGACATGGGTTTTGAACTCGAGGCATCTCTCTGAACTGTGGCTGCGCGCAGGGTGTTATCTGCCAACCACATCTGTTTGCATATGGTTTTGGTAGGTGAGCTTTGAGTTCTTTGTTCAGGTATGTTGACCAGTTTCCTCTGGAAGGACAAGGAGTGAAACTATGAAGTCTGAAGAAGCAAAACTGAGATAAGAGAATGCATAAAACTTTCCTGTGAAAGTGTTGCCCATTAGGTCAGAAATGACCTAACAGCCAAAACAAACTTGAAATACTTTAATGTTTCCCAGTGGGAACAAACTGCACCTCATTTGTTTTAAACAGAACAGACCGTTGTAACACTAAGAGATATTAGGAGTAGAAGTAATTAACCGGCAGTCAACCCTTCCCTTTCCTCCCCTAGGGTTCCCTTATACATCTAACCCTGCCCAATTCTGACCAGAAACAGCAGCTGTACAAGTGAATTTCGCGCATGAAAGAGAGGCCTAACAGAAAGGATTACAGAACAAAAAAACTATGATACTCAGACAAGTTGGTGTTGAGACCAACACCAATTCACACTGCAGGGACCTGGTCTGACCTATTCCCAGCTGTCTCCTAGGTCTGACCAAGTGCTGTCAAATAGGAAGCAGTTGAGTATTTATGGAATGAGCAGAGGCATGAATGAATCTGATTGATTTGTTTTCACAGGCATCAATGAGAACGGTAAAATGATGTGTGCAAGAGGGCAACAGAATCTTTTTAATCACAGGGAAGATTTATCTTTATTTTTATTGTAGCTTCTCTTTAAGTAAAGCTGCCTTTAGGGAAGCTTTAATTTCTTTGCACATAAGCAATGAATAGTTTCAGACATTTGTGCATGGTTCTTACCATTTCTGGAACCATATTTTTAATTCCTCAGTGATGTTGAATTATTGGCATTTAGTATACAAGCCTTGCCTTTTTTCCCCCCACTTCATATAGAGGCAATAATGTTTTAGGAGTTGATTTATAAAGCATTTCTCTAAAACTGAGGGAGAGTCTTTAAGATGATGGCTTCCTTGTTATCTTCTTGGAAATCTCAGAGGCACCTGTATTTCAAATGTTGCCAGTGTACGTTCCTCATTCTCAAACCTGGCCTTCTTCCAGTCTCAGAGACTGGTCCCACCCATCCATCCTGTTCTACAAGACAGGAAGCTTGGCATCATTCACTGTACCACCCTTGTATCCAGGTCATTACCAAGTCATGTCAGCAGTTCCTTCTAAATATCTGTGAATCACTTCTGTGCCATCTTACTGTGATCTCCAGGTCCAAGGTGCCCCAGATCTCTTACCTGTACTATTGCAAATGCAAATGACTGGCCCTCTCACTTTTGAAGCTTAACTTCCCTTCTCTGTTCTGCAGGCTTGATTAGGGTTGAAAATAATAAAAAGTTTGATAATGTTATCCTCCATTCCAGAGAACATTTCCAGGACTTCCCAAAACCTTTTCTTCTATAAAAATAGTGAGAACACTGGCAAGAATTGACAAAATTAACTTTTTCAGAATTCTAAAAGTTAAAGGCTTGCAGGATCTACAAAACAAAGAACTGAATCTCTGTAAATACAGGCAAACTCTGAGGTGTTTTACCCAGCTCTGTTTAAATGCTGCCACACTCCATACCATGCCGAGCTCCACAGTAACTTTGAAAACCTGTAAACCTCACAACTGTAGTAGCTGTGAAAACCAGTAGTTTAGAACCTATCATACTGGAAAGAATGGCTTTGAAGCTTTCCTAAAGCTATGTGCCCAGAAAATTGTCACTGTTTGAACTTTGTAGTAAATCCCTAAAAAGCTCCATTCTCACAATTTGTCTGTATCAGAGCTCATTCTGTACCCTATCCCTAGGGTATTTGTTTGTTTGTTTGTTTGTTTAAAGTAGCAGTCATTGTACTTTGCAGTTGTCTAAGGCAGTGATATAAGTTGAGTCTGACCAAAAAACTAAATAGGAAACTCTGGGAAATGAGATGTCAATGGGGTTTTTGAAGAGCCCCAACATTATCAAGATTCCTGAGAATCTAGAAAACCATGTGCATTAAATCAGCTACGCTTCAATTTAAAAAAGAGAAGAGAACAGCATGCATGTATAGGGCTATCCGCATGTCCAGGAATGACCGGAGAAAACCTTAATCTCTCACCTCTGGCTGATTATGAGTTTCCATACAAGCAGGAAATGAAGCCTAAGGTAGAGCTCTACATTATTGCTAGAGCATTGAAGACGTCCCAACATATGCCCAGAGCCCTCGGCAAAGCCTGGGAGACTCGTTGGTTCAAAATATTTAAGGAACTCCCTGCCCAATACTTAGCTAACTAAGCTCACACATAACAAAGAATACAGACTTTACACAGTTAGACCAGGTAAATCACTAAACAAACCAAAAAGGGAGGTGGATCTTATTTGTGGAATGCCACATTATATTATCTATATTGTCTAGTTTTCAGCCAGAAATTACAAGATAGTCCGAGAAATGGCAAAATACTGCTTATATGTTGGGGAGGGTTTTGGAGGAGCACAAAGTGGAGCCCTGTCTAAGCAGAGCATTAGTAAAATTCTGTTGAAATTAAGTTGATTTTATTCAAAGTACATTATCTGAAGTTAGGATGTTAATTGTAATCCCCAGGAGAACTACTAAGAAAATAGGTAGAAGATAGTAAAAGAGAAGAAGGGAAGTTAAAAAAAGTATATTCAGTCGCTCAGTCGTGTCTGACTCTTTGCGACCCCATGAATCGCAGCACGCCAGGCCTCCCTGTCCATCACCAACTCCCAGAGTTCACTCAAACTCATGTCCATTGAGTCGGTGATGCCATCCAGCCATCTCATCCTGTGTCATCCCCTTCTCCTCCTGCCCCCAATCCCTCCCAGCATCAGAGTCTTTTCCAATGAGTCAACTCTTTGCATGAGGTGGCCAAAGTACTGGAGTTTCAGCTTTAGCATCAGTCCTTCCAAAGAACACCCAGGGCTGATCTCCTTTAGAATGGACTGGTTGGATCTCCTTGCAGTCCAAGGGACTCTCAAGAGTCTTCTCCAACACCACAGTTCAAAAGCATCAATTCTTCAGTGCTCAGCTTTCTTCACAGTGCAACTCTCACATCCATACATGACCACAGGAAAAACCGTAGCCTTGACTAGATGGACCTTAGTCGTCAAAGTAATGTCTCTGCTTTTGAATATGCTATCTAGGTTGGTCATAACTTTCCTTCCAAGGAGTAAGCGTCTTTAATTTCATGGCTGCAGTCACCATCTGCCATGATTTTGGAGCCCCCAAAAATAAAGTCTGACACTGTTTCCACTGTTTCCCATCTATTTTCCATGAAGTGCTGGGACCAGGTGCCATAATCTTTGTTTTCTGAATGTTAAGCTTTAAGCCAACTTTTTCACTCTCTTCTTTCACTTTCATCAAGAGGCTTTTTAGTTCCTCTTCACTTTCTGCCATAAGGGTGGTGTCATCTACATATCTGAGGTTATTGATATTTCTCCTGGCAATCTTGATTCCAGCTTGTGCTTCATCCAGCCCAGCGTTTATATTAGAATCTATCAATTTAAACAAAAGGATGTAGTGACAAATAGGGGAACAACAACAACAAAAAGACATGTATATTAAACAAATAGCAAAATCACAGACTTAAATCCTACCTAATCAGTAGTTGCATTAAATGTGAATAGACTGAACACCACTCAGCAGGCAGAAACTGTCAGATGGATTTAAAAAGATCGTGATTCGGTGATACGCTATGAATAGGAGACATAGTTCAGATTCAAAGTTGGAAATATATTGAAAGTTAGTAGACTACTACTACTACAACAAATAGTAGTCAGAGAGCTAGCCTCGCTGTACAAATATTAGGCAAAATAGATGTTTTTTAATAAAGTCATTAAAAACAGGATATCTTATAATCATGAATGAGTCAATTCATCTGGAAGAAATAGCAATTGTAGAGATGCATGTGCCTAGCAGAGCTTTGAAATATATGAAGCAAAAAAACTTACACTTGAAAGGAAAAAACGGACAATTTAATAGTAATAATTGGAGATTTCAATAACTCACTTTAAAGCCTGGGTACAACAACTAGGCAGAACAGCTATATGGATGTGAAAGGTTTGAAAAACATAAACCAGTTAGACACCACCAACATTCTTTTGGAAATAGTCCATTTGCATTCTTTTCAAGTGCAAATGGAATATTCTCAGGATCATATGTTAGGCCACAATAGAATAAACCTAAATAATTGTAAAAGAACTGAAATCACACAGCATTCTCTAACCACAATGGAGAAAATTAGAAATTAAAAACCAAAGGAAATTTGGTAAATTCACAAGCATGTGAAAATTAAACACCACATTCTTAAATAAAGTGGGTCAAGGAAGAAATCACAAGAGAAATTGTACTTTGAAATTAGTGAAAATGAGACACAGCATACCAGAACTGACATACTGTGGTTGGAGCGTTATTTAAGGGAAAATTTATAGATGTAAATAGTTATATTAAGAAATAAGAACCTTCCTTCCTAAGAAACTAGAAAAAGAATAAAGCACAAAGCAAGCAGAGCAAAGAAGACGATGAATTATTAATATGTGAACTGGACAATAGGGAAACAAAGGATAAAAGGCACTGAAACCAAACGTTAGTATTTTGGCAAGATTAGATTACTTTGATTATGATTAAATTGACAAACTTGTAGGTAGATCTCACCACATTACTCATATTATTAAAATCAGGAATTAAATATGTAATGTCACTACCCACGTGACACAAATAGGGTTATAAAGGAATACTGTGAATGACTCTGTGCCAGCACATTGAATTTACTAGATGAAACAGATAAATTCGTAGAAAATACTGTCAAACTATCAAAAATAACTCAAGAAGTATTAGAAAGTTTGAATAGACCTAGTACATGAATTTGAATTAGTAAATGTAAGATTTCCCCACCCCTACCCGCTTATGCACACAAAAGCTCAAGCCCAGATGGCTTCACTGGTGAATTTTGATAAAACCATTAACACTCACCCTACACACCTTTTTCTGTAGAAATGTTTGAAAAGAGAACTCTTCTCAATTCATTCTATAAGGCCAGTACCAAAACCAAAGATATCACAGTAACTGAAAACTACAGACTGATATACTCAGTATACATTATACTTGGGAAGCCCAAGAATACTGGAGTGGGTAGCCTATCCCTTCTCCAGCGGATCTTCCCAACCCAGGAATTGAACTGGGGTCTCCTGCTTTGCAGGCAGATTCTTTACCAGCTGAGCTACCAGGGAAGCCTATACATTATACAGTGTATATTTAGTATATTCTGTAATGTGCAAATACTAATTCTAGTTAAGCAAAAATGTTCAATATGCCTTTAATAGTTGGATGAACTGGAAAGAGTCTGGATAATATATGAATAATTTCTCCAGTTTGGTCACAGTTTTCAAGTTTCAGTCCAGATTAAATGATGTTTTGTTTTCTACACTTGTCAAACACGTATGTAAGTCACGTGGGAATCTTGATAAAATGCGAGTGCTGATTTTCTGGGTCTGGGTTGGGTCCTGAAATTCTCTAATTCTAACCAGGTTCTCAATGATACAGAAACAGTTGTATTTTAAGTAGTGAGGTTTTATATTGAGGAGGAATATAGAGTTGAGTGTACCTTTCTTTTCATTGTGACCATTAGTATAGAAGATCTGAGGAGCGTCTTCCCTCTGACTTGAAGAATCTGAAACAAACTCTAGACAGTTATTAACGTTTTAGCTTTCTATTCTGCATAGAGTTCTGCATCTTCTAAGGCATGCTTTCTGAATCAAATCTTCTGAGGCATCTTCTGAATCAAAAGTTCTGCATCTTCTGAGGCATGCTTTTGGTAAGATATTTAGAGACTCTACAAATATGAGATAATTATAACATCCCTTTTAAGGAAGTTATGAAAGATATAGATTTCATCATAGCCACATGGCTGTTGGATAACACTTATCTATGCCATAAAGCAAATAACTTGCTTAACATGCCAGCTGAAGGCTAGCCATTTGATTTTGGTTTTCATGTGTTCATTGCAAATATATAGAAATAAAGTTGTTTTTTTATGTTGATCTTGTGCACAGATTGAATGTCTGAGTCCCGTTCCCCCTTTCGCCCCGCCTCCACACACAAAATTCTTGTGTTGAAATCTAACCTCCAGCGTGATGAGTTTTGGAGGAATGAGGCCTTTGGGGAAGTAGTTAGGTCATGAGGGTAGAGCTCTCATGAATGACATTAGTGCCCTTGTAAAGGAGGCTACAGAGAGCTCCATCGCCTCTTCCTCTGTGTGGAGGACCCAGTGAACAGAGGACTCAGAACCAGAAAGCAGGCTTTCACTAGACACTCAATGCACTGGTGCCTTAATCTTGGATTTCCCAGCTCCCAGGACTGTTGAGAAATAAATGTTTGTTGTTTGTGAGCCACCCAGATTATGTTATTTTATTAAAGCAGCCCAAATAGCCTAAGAAATTTTGTGTCCTGTGATGTTGCTAAACTGGTAAATTCTGGGAGGTTTTTTGGTAGATTTTTTGTGGTTTTCTGCATAAGACCATCAAGTCATCTGCATATATAGAGAGTTATATTTCTCCCTTTTGAATCTGGATGACTTTTGTTTCCTTTTCTTGCCTGATTCCTTTGGCAAAAACTTCAGTGCTTTGTTGAGAGAGAGGGTATCCTTGCCTCATTTCTGACCTTAGGAGGAAAGCACACAGCCTTTCTCCTTTAAGTGTGATGTTAGTTGTAGGGGTTTTTGTAAATGTTCATTATCAAGTTAAGGAAACCTCCTCTGTTCTTGGGTCTCTGAATTTTTTTTTTTTTTAAATAATGCATATTTTTTCTGCATCAACTATTATGATGGTATAGTTTGTTTGTTTGTTTCTTTAGCCTGTTAATATCACAGCTTACATTGTTTGGTTATGGATTATTTGAAGTGTCTTATTTCTGTTTGTAAATTTTCTAGTATCTTTCTGTTACTGGCTTGTAATTTGATTCCATGTGGTCAGAAAACATACTTTGTATGATTTCAGTTTCTTTTTAATTTGTTGAGGTTGGTTTTCTGGGTTAGGCTATGGTCTATATTAAGCTAACCACTTGAAAACAGACAGCTAGGTCAGTAGGTAATAGCATTCCATAGTTAATGCTGTTTTTAGTTATGTGAAGAGTTGTGGGTTTGGGTTTTCTGCATAGAAGATATTTGGCAGATGTTGTGTTGCTGTATTGACTGCCTTTTGAAGAAAAGATTTGTATTCTTAATTTAATCATGAGTTTATAACCATAACCTTAACAGTAATAATGATGATGATATTAACACTACTCTTTATTAAGTCTTTAGATACACTCTGCTTACTGTGTTGAGACAGATTTAGAACTAAGCGTTATACATGGGTTATCTCATTCAATCCGAAAATCTCCTGACATAGATATCATTGTTTTCACTGATTTTCAAGTGTGGGAAGTGATTCTAGAGGTAAGTTCCTCTCTTGAGGTTATAATACCAACTAAGTGGTGAACTCTCTGACAGCCCATATTTTATTATAGTCTACAAGCTTAGCTGAAGGACAGTCATGCAGTAAAGATTCCCTAAGGGTTTTGAAAGGTGCTTGTAGATTTAGGATACATTTCAGGTTTGGTTTCTGATTGAAAAGTTAGATTTTGTTGGCAACATTTTGAGTAGCTAAAGGTACTCATGAGGTAGCCTGTCATGCCTCTATGCCTGCCTGGCCTTCCCTAACCCAGATCCCCTACGATTTTGATATTTGCTTCCTCTCTTCTTTGCCAGGTACTGTGTCTCATTTGCAGTACAAGTAGTGACAAAAGTAGTACTTACAACTCACCTATGGAAGGCCACTGTAAGGTTGGCCACTTTTAGCCAGGGATTAATAACTATTAGAGAGAACGGTTTTCTTCTAACTTTTTGGTCTTCTGATCTTTGGTTGGTTGCTTTACATTTTGGCAGGTTGTCAATTGACCTTTGTGTGTGTGTGTGTCTGATTGGTTCTATCATTTAATGTCTTATGGTCAAAGGAAGGTCCAGACCTCCTCTCAAAACAGAGAATATGAATTTGGGAGAAGTTTGTGTAGAAGGTAGAAATAAAATTCTGTTTTGTTTTTGTGCAGTTAAGATGTAACAGCAATTTAAAACTTTTTTATTATATCACTGACATTCCTTTTGATTATCCAGAATTGATAGTTACCATTTGAAATAAATTTGAAATTGAACATAATAAAAGCTCAATTATGTGGAGACCAGCCTTCCAAGTCAATCCATCAGGTTACTTAGAAGTGTTTCAGACACTAATGGGGCTGAGAATCCTAGTATCTAAGGAAACCCTTGGGTAGCAGAGAATCAGACAGTTCAGAGGTAACGGGAGAAGTCTGATGTGCGATAGGATGTCTTGTTGACTCTGATGGGACAAGGCGGGAGAGGCAGGGATGGCCCTGGGCAGTGCTGAGGATCTCATGAGGTGGTGGAGAGTACTTGAGAGTAGCCTACCTTCAGCTCTCAGCTCCTCCGTGTACTGGCTCTGTGACTTAAGGCAGATAATCTTGTTCCTCACTTGCTTCATCTGTAAAGTGCAGATAGTGACCCTGTAAGGTGGGTGGTATTGTGAAGAGGAAGTGAGCTAATAATACTCAGCACTGTATCTGGAACATAGGAAGTGCTTGGTAATTAGACTCTTGTTATTTTTGTTGTATGTACTGCTTCTCAGGTATCACTGCTGTTGTGATTTTTTGTTCACTGATGTGTACCCAGAACCTTGAATCACGTCTAAGCATAGTAGACATTCAGTACATGAATGAATGATGTTTGTAGAGTATTTGCCATGATACCTAACATCTAGTTAGTACTTAATACATTGAGTGTACAAAAGATGGTAGCCGTAGACCAGCAAAGTTTAGAAACTGGCCAGTGTAACCCACTGACAGTAAAAATGGAAATATTCATAATCATAATAGGTAAGATGGTAAAGAATCCACCTGCAATGCAGGAGATCCCGGTTTGATTCCTGGGTCAGAAGATTCCCTTGAGAAGGGATAGGCTACCCACTCCAATATTCTTGCTTGGAGAATCCCCATGGACAGAGGAGCCTGGCAGGCTACAGTTCATAGGGTCGCAAAGAGTCAGACACGACTGAGCAACTAGGTACACAGCACAGCACATGCTCTGTGCCAGACATGGTTGTAAGAACCCTGTATATACTAACTCATTTCATCCTCGCAACTACTCGTTAAGGTATAGCTTGACTACTATCATCCCCATTTTACAAACGAGTGTCCTGAAGCTGAGGACTTGCCCAAGTTCATACTTCTAGTGAGTAATAGCATGGGAATTTGAACTCAGGAAGTTCGATCCAAAGGCTTTTCTGAAATTCTTTTGTTGAGAATCTAGTGTGTGCCAGGCATTGTGCCATGCGGACCTGGCCACTGCCTCTGGGGGTTTATAGCTTAGGGTTATAGTCGAAACACAAATTATAAATCACTAATGAGTGAAGAGAGAGAAATGTCTGAAGAGATAGGGTCCTGATTTAAATTGTGTGGTCAGGGAATGTCTCTTAATGGAATGTAAGCCGTGATCTGAAGCCAGCCAGGCAAAGCATTCTGTACAGAGGGAACAGAATTAGCCAAGGCCGGGAGGTGGGAAAGTGCTTGGCCTTTGCGTATAACTGTCGAGGAGATAGAATTCTGGTGTGGATGAGGAGCGAACTGTGTCTTATGGTTCCAGAGATCGGCTGGGCCTTCTATGTATTGATTTTCCTTCTGACTACATTGGAGTAGTTTACATAGTAAACTATTAAAGAGTTTAGTCTGAGTAGGTGATATTTGTGATTTAAAAGCATCACTGCTTACTGTATGTGTATGGGTGGGGAGTTGGAATAGGCAGAGGGGAGAACAGCTACTGTCTAGATCAAAGACCACAAGACAGTTATTGGAAGATGATAAAAAATGACTCATGTTTACAAAATACTTTGCATTGTTCCAAGCATCTTAGATCTGTTCATTAGTTCTTCCTACAACCTGTGAGATAGATGCTCTTTCTTTTCGCATTTACAGATGAGGAAATGGAGGTAAAGGCTACCATGTGACAAGGCTGGAATGTGAGTGCAGTCAGTGTGGTTCTAACAGCTGTGCCTTTAACTGCCAGGCTCTGTTCCCTTAGCAGGCTGAGTTCTCCCATCTGTGTCTCCCACCATCCGTGCAGCCACATTAGCTGCAGTGAGCAGGGAACAGACTGCAGCCCCGCGTTGATTTCTTCCACTCTGCCTCGCCCCTTGGATGGCCTGGGCTCCCTCCCCGGCTCTTCATAGATTTCTCCAGAGCATGTCTTCAGTCTCCTCTCTCCCTTCTTCATCACTACTTCCTGTCTTGCTCTGATTTTTACGTCAGCCCTTGGGGATCGCCCTCTTACACGCTTACCTCGGTAGATCCACACTCATGCCAGAGTGACCTTTTGTATCATGTGGCTTCCCTCCTTAAAATTGTGGCTTCTTCCATGCTTGCAGGGTAGAGCTTAAGCTCCAAGACTTGGACTTGGATCTTCTTAATGGGATGCACCCACAAGCCTCCTCTACCTCTTCCCTGCTTCTCATTGCTTATAGGGTGGAGCAGCAGGGGCTGAGACCCCTGGAGAGTTAAGCTCACATTGTAAAATAGTTGCCGTTTGGTGTGTATATCAATCTCCTTAGAGTTTCATCAGTGAGCACTGGGGCTCTCGCAGCACAACATGATTAGTGTGTGTGATGTTGTGTGTTTTTGTTTATTTTGCTGAGTGTTCACTATGTGTTCAGCACGGAATGCTCTCTATGGATTAGTTCATTTCATCCTCACCATAACACTGTGAAATGTAGGTCCTGTTAACTGTTTTACTGATGAGGAAACTGAAGTTCAGAGAGGTTAATAATTTAATGGTGTTCACATAGCTACTAAGGGAAAGAATAGGGGTTTGGTCTCAGTTGTCTGACTCCAGAACTGCTTGGAGTTACTGCGCTGCACATGCTAGTGAAAGAGAATTTGCCAGTGTCCATATTTGAGGATCAGACCCTGAAACACAAAATTCTACCAGAAAGTACCCCTAGAAATAGGATCATGTGTTCATGGGAAGCTTTCTCACCCTTGAACTTTTGTCTTACTGAGTGGACACCCCCTTCTAGTGGGTGACAGTGACATTATGTGACATAAAGGCACAATTATATCTTGGACTTCGGTGGCACCACAGAGACTTCATCTAATATTCAGTTACTGTCCACCCAATAATGTTACCGCACGCATTAGTTGTTTGGAATTCATGGCTCAGATGTTAAAGAATCTGCCTGCAATGTAGGAGACCCGGGTTTAGTCCCTGGGTTGGGAAGATCCCCTGGAGAAGGGAATGGCTACCCACTCCAGTATTCTTGCCTAGAAAATTCCACGGACAGAGGAGCCTGGTGGGCTGCAGTCTGTGGGGTTGCAAAGAGTCGGACACACGGAGTGGCTCACACCCTCACCCCTCACCCTTCAGGTTAGGCGTTGTTAAGCACTGTCACTGGGGCAGGAAACCAGACAAATGTGGGACTTAGTCCAGTGGAGGAGAGTAAGGCTCACACAGTTAGATGAATGGTTACAAATGGGGCACAGTGCTGGTGGCAAGGCAGAGGCAGGGCTGTGAGAGCAGACAGAGGGGCCTGACCAGCCAAGGCTCCACGGATGTGACATTGAGGCTGAGACCAAATGAGGGGAAGCAACCAGCCAGGTGAAGATCTGGGGGAAGGGCGTCCAAGCAGAGGGACCAGCAGGCGCCACGCTGCTGTGGCGGGGGACTGCGTGGTGTGCTCAGGGGCAGAACAAGGCCATGTGCAGGGCGCCCGCCTCGTCAGGGACCTTAGTTTTTATCCGAAGAACAACTGGAAGCTATGGGAAATTTCCAGATGCCAGACATTGCTTCACCATCACACAGCGAGAGTGCACTTCTCAGAATCTGCTAGGGAAGGCAAGGGGTCTGCTGTCACACAAAGCTACACGTACACGTTATCCACGTACACGTTATCTTCAAAGTCCTCCATCAGTGAGTGACAGACTGTGAAGGGGGTGTGAGTGTGAGCATAGTTCTTGTTGAATAGTGGGGATTCCAGAAAGAGAGGAAAGCTTTCTTTGCTGCAGGCACAGTTGTGTCCACATAGGAGGACTGCAGAGAACAAGAAGGTTCTGAGGAGACCCGCGCAGCCTTGAGTCTAGCTAGAGCAGGTTGACTCCGCCTGGAGAGATGTGAGGACTCAGGGTGCGAGGGCCATGCTTATAGAGAAGTAGGTCAGGGGTCCAATCCCACTTGGCCGCTTGGGAGGCAGCAGAGGTGCTCAAGGAGAGGAGTAACTTTATTACTCTGTAGGTCGGTGACTTTGGTGGCAGAGTGGAGGAGGCTGAAGAGGGTGGAAACTCAGGACTCCGTCAGGAGCGCTGTACCGGTGTGCAGAGGCTGCCGGGCTCTGGCCTTGGGCACCGACAGTGGGCGCACGTGGAGGAGGCAGCTTCTGGCTGTTTCCGGGAGAACACTGGGCAATGTCTGGGCTTTGGGACCCAGTAGAGCCGGGTTCAGATCTTGACTCTGCCACTTACTGGCTTGTGAAATCTCAGTGTCTGAGTGCCTTAGTTGGCAGAGCAGTATGGTGAGGATGCATGACTCCTACCTCCCAGGCTGCTGGGGGACATGAGTAAGCACTTCCTGGGGTCTTCTAAGGCCTTTCTACCCTGGGAGGCACCTGGTGCGATAGGTAATGTGATCATCACTGTTTGACATATGAAGAGACTGAAGTTCAGAGAGGTTTGGGAACTTGCCCAAGATCACATTGGATTCAGAGAGCTGGGGAGTGGCCCACACTGTTAGCCACTCTGCTTTCAAGGCCTGTGACTGAGAGTGCTTGGGGAGGGGCTGGAGATAGCCCTGTAAAGAGCTGAGCCCTGATGTGTGAGAATGCACCAGGCATCTTGTGAAGAGCAAGGGCAGCGCCTGGCAGAGAAAAAGGTTTTGGAGGAGAGAATGGAGGTCAGTGTGCCTGGAGCGGAGAGGGCCAGGGGCTGAGGGGACAGAGTGGGGAGCGGGGAGGAGAAACCTCTAGCCATGCCTTGAGGGTTATGGTAAAGGCTGGGATTTTCTTCCATAGGAGCAGGAAGTTTCTTGGGAAATTTTAACAGTAGTCACATGATCTGTTGGAGAGTTTCAGACTCCCTCAGGCACCCATGAGGAAGGGATTGTCAGCAATGTGGGAGGTGTCTTCCACGGTGCACAGGAAAGGTGCTGGGGACAGGCTTACAGTGGGCCCTAAACAAGGGAGAGAAGTGGCCAGAGGCAGTAGAGTGGCCGGCCCTGCTGGTGGTCTGAGTGTGATGAGGGCAAGAGGAGTCGGGGGCAATGTTCGGGGTGTAGCTTCCGAAGATGAGTAGGGTCATTGGCACAGAGGGGGATGATCTGGGGGTGGGGGGTGGGAGACAGGCAGGGTGGGAAGCACTGCTCTCTTGGACGTGCTCGTTTGATCGGAGATGTAGGAAAGGCATCCAGATGGCACTGTCTGGGAGGCAGTTGGATATGTGAGTCTAGACAGAGCTCAGGAGCTGTCGGGCTAGAGACAGAAATGTGGGAGTTGTTGGCATGTAGAAGTTTGGGTGCGTGGGAGAGGGGAGACGCACAGGGGACTGCAAAGGTGAAATGTTTGGCTGCAGCGTCCATTTGGTCGTTGAGCACAGTCCTCCAGGGATGGTGGCAGCACCGAAGCAGCTGGTCAGGACTGGCTTTGGTTGGAGGCCTTCATTCTGCACAGGACTGGGAGTCCTTCCTGCTTTGCTGGCCTGGGGTCTCCAGGGCTTGATACATGATGGCCTAGATGTGGGTGCTGGGCCACTCACTCACTGGAAGGTTGGGATGACCTGAATCCTGAGAAAAATTTCACACCTACACACAATAAAATCCATTCTTTCAAATTAGGTCAGAGTCCATGGGATCAAGTACAGTTTTAAAACTTTTCATTATATTTCATATAATGATTTAACTGGTATATTTAAAGACTGTTTTGTAAACTTTTTTTTTTTTTTAACTTAGTAGGAACTCATTTTAACTTGATGGGAACTCTTTCTTTTCTGTCATAAATGAAGCTTTTTTTTTTCCTTCTTGCATTTGGGCGAGTTCCATATATTAACTTATAGATGGCTGGTTGTGAACTTACACTTTAGAAGTATTCGGAAACTGTCTCTTACAAAAATTATTTCATTTTCTCTGTTACCACAACATTCCACATGCTGTTCCTGTTGCTAAGGCCTCTGGAATGTCTCAGTGCAGAGAAAGGATATAGAACTCCTTTTTTTCCCCCTGAAGAAGACATTTAAATTATTTTGTACCCCGTAGTTTACGTCTAAATATGGATATCTGGAAGAATTTAGAAAGCTAAAATTCACGTTGCTTTAGATTCAAAATTTAAGTTGCTTTGGGTTCTTCTCACAGGAACTTGGTTTCATAAGGTAGCATGAAGTGTACTTCAGTGTACCATCATTCTTTCCACAGGGATTGTGTGAGTGTACGTGCGTACACATGCTGGCTTTTTATGGAGATGTGACGTGCTACTAAGAGATTAAGAACTGATTTCAGAGATGGTGCAAACCTAAGTTTGAGTCCTGGTTGTACTTTCTTGCTGGGTGACACTGGATGAGTTCTTGTCTCCATCAGTAAAATTAGGCTCCTGTTGTAGGATACAGCTTATAAAATGTGCTTAGTTCAGAACTTGGCACATAGTAGTCTCTCAGTGAATGCCGTATGATTATCATTGTTATTGTCATCATCAGTTGCAAATAATTTTAAGTTATTGAAGAAATTGAACTTTTTACAGAAGTATAGATTCCTGGTGCTCACAGAGTGACCCCTTACTCACTCAGTTTTATTAGTGTTTCTGAGTCTCACAAAAGGATGAAAGGAATCCGAACAGAAAAAGAACAGTTTTCTACATAAGCCTCACTGTGGCCAGTCACATTCTTATTATTTGAAAGGATTGATACAGTTTTTCGTTGTTTTTTTTTTTTACAATTGCCTTATTTATAAAGGGGTGGGGGCTAATTCCCAGCAGTGTCTGCTTCTCTGGCAAAGTGACATTATCATATACACATAGCTTGACACAGAGTGCTGTGAGGCACCACACAAACCAGGCACATCGCAGAAGCCCAAGTCTAAACTGTATTCAGTCTCAACTGAAATCACTTACTTTATTTTTTTAATTGGAGGATAATTGCTTTACATTGCTGTGTTGGTTTCTGCCATGCAACAGTGCAAATCAGCCATAATTATATATATATGTATATATCCCCTCCCTCTAGAGCCGTCCTTCCACCCACCCCCCACCTTCCACCCCACCATCTCATCCCTCTAGGTCATCACAGAGCGCCAGGGTGGGCGAGATCACTTAATTTAATGCTTTAGCTACTGTTTAATTAATAAAACTAATTAAGTTGATTTCATTAATGAAACTATTGATTTTATATTTATAGACATTTCATATTTTTCAGCTGTAAGTTATGAATGTTATGCCATTTCTGTAATTCAGCTTTTCCATCTTAATTATCCTGTATCAGAGTCATTTAACCTAGGGATATATGGAACCTAAGGTAAACTACTAGTCTAATTTTTTTTTTTTTTTTTTAAATGAAATGTCATGTCAAATGGAGCCATGGAAAGTAGCTTATTTCATGTGGATCACTGCATGGATTTAACCTTTCCCCTCTCCCACATGTACTATTTTTAACTTAATGTGGGCTTGCTTTCGAGGAAAGTGGCACATTGTTTGGGTCTTACTTGTCATGAAATTGTTAAGCTTAGTCACAGAAATCAGCAATCTGTTAGAACCTTCTTATGCTCTTTTATCAGTTTATGCGGTCAAAGGTATTCAGCCCTGACAGTCAACTTATGGGAGTTGGCGTCTGGAAAGAATTTCTAGAAATCGTATTCCTCTGGTCTTGAAGGGACCAAATTCAAGCCACTGTTATGAGTCAGAATGAAATCTCAGGTATTGACTTAGACAAAGTAGTTCACCTTTCTATGAATCAGTTTCCTCCTCTCCACAGCATGGTTATAATGGTATCTGCCTTACTAATTGCAAAGGTAAAATGAGATCATAGCACGTAGAACGAGTTTGGTGCCACTCCTGCATCCCAGAATCGTGTCGCTCCTTGGTATGTTTCAGATTCAAAAGCTATCTGTGTAGTTCAGTGTAAATAGAAACTAAGAAAATCTGAGCTATAGCCAGGTGAAGATATTAGATCAGGAATTTGATATTTTAGAGATTGTCATCACTTTACATCACCTCAGGGCATTTTCTGTTTCCTTTAAAACCACCCAGTTTACCCAGGGTGGAAAAGGGTGAAATTAAATCTTACAGGAAAGAAAGCAGATGCTAATCAGCTTTTTTGATCTTTTTCCTCCCTTTAAACTTGGTATTTGGTCTACTAAAATATTTGCCCAATTGAAATGTGCTAATTATCCATTCATTGCAGACATTCTAAGTAGTGCATCTAGTGTGAAATACCAATTTTGAAATATTTAAAAGAGTTAAGACTCTGAATTTGAAATGTTTACTCTGTTCCCTTGGTTGTTGCAATTTTTATTAATTATCCACAGTTAGGATTTTTTGGTTAACCATGTGTTATCAGGTATCAAGTTACTGTACTTTCAATTTACATATATATGCAGGTAGACTAGTTTTATGTTTAATTAAGTTCTCACTATAAAAAAATCCAGCTTATATTTTGCCCTGTTCCAGTAATTGAACTGAGATTAATGTATGCAGTGTTATGCTTGTACTGAAGTTCTTTCTCTCCAGTGGTATCAGTATGTAAACAAAAGGACAGGAGGTTAGTTGTGATCTGAAAAAAAAAGTATGAAAATAGTTTTCTTTGTATTACATATTGCCAAAACCAGCACTTTTCCTCTAAGGGAAACCTCTGCTTCCTTTCTTAACTGTTCCATAGAACTCAGAGACTTGATGGCTGGAATAGAATGCATAGTTAAATAAAACCGTTAGGTGGTACTGCTTTGTGAATTCCTAGACATTTTCTGTGGTTACAGATTCTTCCTCATAACCCTTATTAGACTTCTCCTGAAGTTGCTTTATTGTGTGAGGGGATTCATGGATCGTATTTTAATACATTGGTCTGTTTTGCCTCATACTGATGATTTCTCGTACATTTTATTTTAACCCTTTATAATGGTGTTCTGTCAGCCTGATTTGATTTCTCTCTTCATAGTCATGGTGCATCACATCAGTTACTTGTAAACTGGACTAAATTTTATCCTGTACACTTTATCATAATGCAGCTTTTTTAGGAAATATCACCACCCCAGATGGTTTCCTATTAATGAGAACCACGTGAGTGAGTGATGCTCTCTGTCTTTATTGCAGACATGCCAATATTTGGTCTCTGTCCAGCCCACGATGATTTCTACTTGGTGGTGTGTAACGACTGTAATCAGGTTGTCAAACCACAGGCATTTCAATCACATTATGGTAAGTGCTTAACCATTTAAAAATCATTATTAGAGGGTAAAAAGGCAGAGCAGGATTAAGCTGTGATAGCATGGGTGGGGTATACTACTCCTCCCCTCTGTCAGGAAGTAGGTTTTTTAATTCATTGAATGGGTTAATGCCTGTCAGATGTTAGATGTTTTCTGAATTTTCTTGAAAGGAATGTGCATTTTTCTGATTTTTATTAAAATTAGACAGGGGAAAAATGTATTTCATAAAATCTTTATTGAAATACTGCAGTAGTAGAGTAAAATATTTGTTTTCTTCTAGGTCCCATGGTTGTGAATTTAGTGGGTGGTAAAATTATATATAGATACAGAGTATAGAGACATGGCTCTTTTTAAAAGAAATGTGATTTTGAAATGTCCAAGTTCAGTAGTTCTAAATCTATCTGATGTTCTAATTTGTGAATATGGTGGAACTGTGCTGTCTTCCCCCCATCAAAATGTGCATGTACTTAAAATGAGGCATTGTGACTTCAGGGGTTTCATGAACCTCTGAGCCTTCCCTGGGCTGTGAGACTCCAGGCCTGTTGTTAACTGGGTGTCAATCATGAGAGACTCCAAATAAGGTTGTTTTGCATTGTCATAGTGGAAAAAAAAAAGTTCTGATCATAAAGTTTAATTTTTATACCCAGTTAGAGTCGGTAGCAACTCAGAAGTATTTGAGTGCTCACCTTGTTTCAGGCATGGGGACATGGTTATCATTTCTACCTCCATAGGGTTCAAAATCTCGCTGGAGAGAAAGGCAAAACTGGACATTTTTTTTTAATAACTGCAGGTTGTTTCATTGTTGTCCTCACGACTACAAACACAGACTTGAGACAGAGAATAGCAACAGGGTCTTTCTGTAATAGAGCATTCAAGCAGGGCCTCTAAGGCGATGACCCTGGTGACCCGAGCCCTAAGTGATAAGAGGGGGTCACCCATGCAGGGATCTGGAATAAAAGTGTGCGACAGAGGGGTATGCCAGTGCGCAGACCTGCAGAAGGCTCATAAAGTTAGGGAGGGAGGTAGAGACAAGGGAGTCAGCCTTCTGGGTGGGGCCCTTGTTCTTGTACAGGCTTGTAGGAGGAGGCTGCCTGGGGGCATTGGAAGGCTTCTGTAAGGGAGGAACCTAGGACATCTCTCTCGCTGGGGCAGACTGTGGGAGGAGGGTGGAAGCAGGAGAGCAGTTCAGAGGTGAAGATGACCCCAGAGTAAGGCTACGGGAGCAGCAGGGCCAGAGGCACAGTCCAGCTTGCAACCTGTAGGGCTTTCTGTCGGGCTGGGCTGCCGTTGTTCAAAGTCACACCTTCACGATCACAAATCCCACCATTTTCCCCCAAGGAGTCTTTTCTGTAATCATGAAAAGGTCCTTTGAGTTTCTCTTCTGGATGAGGCCCCAGAGTAGGCACCAGAGTGAACACCAAGCTGATTAAGATATGGTCTCCCTGCTTAAGACTCCAAGACAGTTAGCCAGTTGCCGAGCGCTTTGGAGTTAGGGGTTTTGAAGCCAGACCAGGCTAGATTTACATCTAAACTTGCAAGAACCGTAGGTGAGTTGTTTGCCTTGAGCAAGTTTTCCAACCTCAGCTTCTTTTTTATAATGTGGGGACAGTGATAGCAGCCTCATTGGTTCCCAGAGAGGATGAAGTGCAGCTATGGGGTAGCCCCTTGTGCATACCTGACACTTGACAGGTCTGCGAGAGAGAAGAGGTGCCGCTGTGGGTGCAGAAAGATGTGTGTCGAAACTCACACAGCAGTCCAAAACCTTAAGAATAAGAAGGAGCGCAGATTGCTTCTTGCACTATAACTCGGGGTAGGCTTCTTAAAGGAAATAGCCTTCTTCACATCAGGCTATTCCGAAGAGTAGGATGGATTGTTTTTCCCATGTGCAACTTGTCCCCGTCAGTTTTTAGATGTGAAATACATGTCCATTGTGGAAAATGCAGAAAATATATATATTTTTAAATCGCCTACGATCCTCTAAAATGGGGTGTGTTTTGATGGGGATGGACAGGGCTGTCACAGTAGCACAGTTTGTGCACTGCACAGCCATATTTGGTGGCGCCAGGTTGGCCACAGGGCTGATGGGAGCAAACGCGGAGGCAGGAAATTCCAGGCTGTCTGGAATGTACTCCACAGAGTCTCCATTGGCTGGAGTTGATGTACCCCGTGGGGAAGAGCTGTGTGCCAGGGCAAGGCTGGGGCTGTTCAGAGAGATTCAGTGCCATCAGACACCCCGGGCTTGATATGTCAGTGGGAACCTGTTGCAGGGTTTTTAACACCTGAGTGATTTGGCTTAGTGATGCAGTGTGAAAACAGCTACTGTTTGCATCAAGCCTGCTTAAAGGTGTTCCTTCTTCCAGGCCTTCCCTAGTCAGGAGGAGGCCCTCTTGGTCCCCTCTTCCAGAAGCACTTCACTCAGTTACAGCACATTTCTTGGAGATGATTTTCTTTATCTTCCTCTGTCTCTCATAGAATGAATGTCTGTATATTGGGGGCGAGGTACGGGAGGGGAGTGTGTCTTGAAATCATATTTCTTCTCTTTTTCTCTACCAGTCTGTAGCATACATAGCATCTTTTAATAAGATATATGTTCAGTGACAAAGGAATTGTGCTGACTTCCAAAATAGAAGAAGGGGTGGTGTGAGTGGAAGACCCAGTACATATTCCAGTGCCTTCTGAAGGCAGGCAGGAAGTGGAGCTGACACATGCCCCTGGGTGGGGGCTTTGGTCCCTCTAGTGGCAAGGGAGCTATTCAAGCTGTAAGAAACAAGAGGGTCTCTGGTGGAAAGAAGAGGGCCAGGTGCTGACAGAGGGATTCAGTTGGGAAATGGAGAAGGAGGTTCCTCTTTGGGGGCAGCAGCCAAGGGAAGGCTGATGGAATAAACAAGAGGTTTGGAGATGGCTAGGTGTATGGGCTTGGGGGCAACTTCACCAAGTAGAGGAAGGCACCATGTGATGTCCCTGGCCTAGTTCAGGAGTGATAGCTCACTCATCTGGAAAAAGAGAGGTGGTCAGGGGGCCAGGACCAAGAACCATTCCCAATGTTGCCAGTGTGTCTTCTGTCTTTGGGGTGAGGGGTTTTAGCTGGAAGAAGTATTTGCAACTCATTCTTTGTTGTAATTCCAGAAGGCCTATTGCTACATGTTTATTTTCCAGAGTTAAAAGCAAATCCTATTTTTGAAATTCAAGAAATTTCTAAGTAGCCATTGCAAGCTGTTTATTACTGTATTGGGAAGAATTTGTACCTGCCAAAAGAGAGATTCTGTGGTCTTATCTTCTGATGAACTAGGTGAAGATGTGTGGGCAGTCTTCTGTGAATTCATGTCTTACTGATACTCATCTCTGACTTTTATGAACAAATGAGCAGTAGCTATAAAATTTAGCAGACAGTTCCTTTAAAACCACTGCTGCCTGGCAGTGACGGGGAGGAAGCTACAGTAGCAGCAAGGCTTATCACTCAGTTCATGTTGATAATGTTATTCTGAATTTGTGAGCAGGTTGTTACCCAAAATAGTGAGAGACCTGCAGACATACCTCACTTCTTGCATTTTGATTTATTGTTCTTCACAGAGAGTGTCTTTTACAGACTGAAAGTTGGGGGCAACTCTGTTTCAAGCAAACTCCTTGACTCCATTTTTCCAACAGCATCTACTGGCTTCATGTCTCTGTCACATTTTGTGAATTCTTGAAACATTTCAGATTTTTTCATTGTTACTGTGTTATTGTGATTTTTGATCAGTGATTTTTGTTGCTGCTTCAACTTGCTAAATTCTCAGATGATGGTTAGCGGTTTTTAGAAACAAAGCGCAAGTCCCTCAGTCATGTCCGACTCTTTGTGACCTATGGACTATATACAGTCCATGGAATTCACCAGGCCCAAGTACTGGAGTGGGGAGCTTTTCCCTTCTCCAGGGAATCTTCCCAAACCAGAGATCAAACCCAGGTCTCCCACGTTGCAGGCGGATGCTTTAGCTGCTGAGCCACAAGGGAAACACAAGAATACTGGAGTGGGTAGCCTGTTCCTTCACCAGTGAATCTTCCCGACCCAGGAAACAAACCAGGGTCTCCTGCATTGCAGGCGGATTCTTTACCAACTGAGCTATGAGGGAAGCTCTTTAGAAACAAAGTTCTATTTTTTTAAATTGAGGTAGTGTATGTTCTTCCTTGGTAGCTCAGCTGGTAAAGAATCTGTCTGCAATGCAGGAAACCTGGGTTCAATCCCTGGTTTGGGAAGAGCCCCTGGAGGGGGAGGGCATGGCAACCGGCTCCAGTATTCTTGCCTGGAGAATCCCCATGGACAGAGGAGCCTGCTGGGCTACAGTCCATGGGGTTGCAAAGAGTCAGACTGAGCAGTTAAGCACATGTACGTTTTTTTACGGGCTTCCCTGGTGGAAAACTCAGCAATGGCCACAGGACTAGAAAAGGTCAGTTTTCATTCCAATCCCAAAGAAAGGCAATGCCAAAGAATGCTCAAACTACTGCACAATTGCAGTCATCTCACATGCTAGTAAAGAAATGCTCAAAATTCTCCAAGCCAGGCTTCAGCAATACGTGAACTGTGAACTTCCAGATGTTCAAGCTGGTTTTGGAAAAGGCAGAGGAACCAGAGATCAAATTGCCAACATCCGCTGGATCATGGAAAAAGCAAGAAAGTTCCAGAAAAACATCTACTTCTGCTTTATTGACTATGCCAAAGCCTTTGACTGTGTGGATCACAACAAACTTCTAAAGGAGATCAGCCCTGGGATTTCTTTGGAAGGAATGATGCCAAAGCTGAAACTCCAGTACTTTGGCCACCTCATGCGAAGAGTTGACTCATTGGAAAAGACTCTGATGCTGGGAGGGATTAGGGTCAGGAGGAGAAGGGGACGACCGAGGATGAGATGGCTGGATGGCATCACTGACTTGATGGACATGAGTTTGAGTGAACTCCGGGAGTTGGTGATGGACAGGGAGGCCTGGCATGCTGTGATTCATGGGGTCGCAAAGAGTCGGACACGACTGAGCGACTGAACTGCTGAACTTGTGGCTTAGATGGTAAAGAGTCTCTGTGCAACGCAGGAGACCCAGGTTCAATTCCTGGGTTGGGAAGATCCCCTGGAGAAGGAAATGGCAACCCACTCCAGTTCTTTTAAGTCATAATGCTTTTGCATACTTAATAAGCTACAGTATAGCGTAAACATAACTTTAAGTATTGGGAAACCAAAGGATTCTTACGACTTGCTCTACTGAGTGTTCAGTATATTGCACTGGTCTGGAGCCACACCCGCAATGTTGTGTCTGTACATTTTTGCTAGCTGAGCTGCCATTCACCAGGATTTCTACTGGGCCAATGATGGTGAGTGATTGTAGTGTCACTGTGGCATTTCCATTTTGTAGTCTGATCACTGTTGTCGTATAGATGATTCTCTTGGAAACTGTATAGTAATACCATGGTTTCTAGTTGTTGTTTTAATGTTTTGAAATAGTCCCAGCTGCTTTGTACTTCTCTTTAGTTAATCAGTATTTTTAGGAGTGAGATGTTTCTTACTGCCAATTTCAGATTTTCAACATACAGTTGAATCAGTGGATCCAAAACCTCCTGTGCTTCCAAATCAAAGGGGAGCTGCCTAAGTGGCCCCTTCCTCCTACCCACTGCAGACTGGTGGTCTGGGAGGAACCAGAGAGAGGACCTAGGATTCTGCCTTCCACACGGCTCCCTCGGCTGGTTGTGACCCAAGGGCTGGCCAGGATGCGTTGTGTTCACAGCCAATCCCCTCCCTCCACGGGGCTGCTGCTTTGTATTCCTGTGCTTGGCATAGGGACTGACGCAGATCGGCGCTCAGAGATTTGTTGAGTCTAGCAAGGATGGCATGAGAGGAGGCCCCTGCTTTTTTTAAACTGATTTTTAACTTTTTGTGTCATGTCCTGGAAATCTTGCAGTAATTGCCTCTGAAACCTTAAGTATGAAAGAGGACTAAGATGGTGACATTCCCTTTGGCCAGAAACACCTTTCTTTTGAGATTGTGTTAGCCAGGTTGGGGTTCTGAGTAGATACTTTCATTCATAGTGTGTTGGCCCTAAATTGGCTGCTGAATAGCGTAAACTGTGTATTCCCATTTATATACTTTTACTATGGATCTGAACAGGTAGGGTCAGCTGATGACCTGTGGGGGGCCTCTGGGGTTCTATGCTGAAAGAGCTTTGCAGGTGATTCTGAGAGGCTGTGTGCTGCACTGCTTTGCACCTTGCCACTTCTATTTGAATTTGCTGTCTTAGGCAGACATGGGCTGATCCTACCTAGGTGAAATACATGAGTGATGTTAATTCAACTCAGACAGGTCGTCTGTTTAGCATCTCTATAATTAATAGAAGCCCTGCTCAAATGTCAGCTGCCGAAGTATTTTGCCTCATATGAGTTAGGCTGACCCACTTTTTCACCTTGTGGCTCAGCCCCGAGTCCAAGCACATGGACTTCAGCCACCTTTTCCCCAGTTGTTCCCTCTTTATGATTTATTTACTTCCATTTAATTTTTTTTTCTTAAAATCAAGCCACTTCTATTTAAATCTTTCACAAAGAAAACCTCACAAGAGTCATCAGCGGGAAAACTGATGTCCTTTGCCATAGGTGGTAAGTGTGAAAATAAATCTAGTGAAAAGGTTCACTTCTTTGTTGCTACTCTTGCCAGCACCAGCACTGAGCCCCGAGGCCTGCTGCCTTAGTTAGAGGGAGACTAGCACATTTTAGGCAAGTGTCATCCACAGAGTGGCATGATGTTATCACAAAAAGTAAAGGAGATTTAGGAAGGGAGTAAGTTTTCACTTGAGATTTAATGTTGTTAATGCTGGAGAGCGATACCGCTCCATGTTTGGGGAAACATCAGTTCAAGCTGTGGGATTTGGTTTCCTCTGCTATTCAGGGGGCTGTCTCCTGAGGCCAGTCCTAGTCTAGGAAATGCCTTACCTAGGGAGCAGAATTCTCAAATCTCATGTTGATCTGCATAAGGATCCCAGATAAGTACCCTTTGCCATTTATCCACTGATAACTACGTGTTGTGCGCCTCCCCATTGCTGTAAGTGACATGCGAGTCTGGGCTTGGGGTAAAACATGTGCCCCTCAGACTCTCTTCACAGATGGGGATGTCATAAATCTGGCTTTTTCATGAAAGTATCTTTCGCCGACACTCCTCTTCAATCTTAGAGCTTTCTCCGCTTGTAGATATTACAAACCCTGTAAAGTCAACAGCCACATGCATAGTTGGGACTTAATAAATGCACTAAGGTGGTGGATTTTTTTAGGTGCTAGCATAAATTATATTTTTCTAAAAAGTCATTTTCATCAGAAGATGAATAAATAGGAATTACTCAGTTTTTTGAGCTAATTAATTGGATTCAAAGAACGTGACTGTGTAAGCAAAACAAATCTTACTGTATGACGTCCCATGGGCTGTCTCTGGCAAAAATGCCAATCCCATTGTTGACAACAATTTAACATAGTTGTGACCAATGATTGCTATTGTGTAATTAAGTGACTGTGAATCACAGAGCAAAGGTTTTGCTGTTCAATAAAGAACACTTTCTCCCTCTTGTGATCTGACGGAGTTAGGTGTAGAAAGTAGCAGATTTAGGAATTTTGAATAAGTTGTTTCATTTGGCTATTAAGTAACTTTGTTTTTGGATAAAGAAAAAAATGTTTCTTTTTTTCCTCTTCAGTTTTTTGGGTCTTATTCTACTCTGAAACTTTCAGTGATAACTTAATCTTTTTAGGATTGGTAGTAATTTAAAAGTCCACAGACTCATGATAATTTGTAGTAGGACTTGATTCACAAAGTGTTTTTGTATTATCTTATTTCCTCTTCTTAGCAACCCACTGAATGGATGTTTTTATTCCCAGTTTACAGATCAAACTCCTAAATTCAATGTCATTCATACAGATAAAATGTCTCAGGCTGAATTTTCTGTCTACTTAACATTTGTTTCTATAAAGAAAGTTGAGTGTCAAAGAATTGATGCTTTTGAACTGTGGTGTTGGAGAGTCCCTTGGACTGCAAGGAGATCCAACCAGTCCATCCTAAAAGAAATCAGTCCTGAATATTCATTGGAAAGACTGATGTTGAAGCTGAAACTCCAATAGTTTGTCCACCTGATGTGAACTGACTCATTTGAAAAAACTGTGATGCTGTGAAAGATTGATGGCAAGAGGAGAAGGGGACGACAGAGGATGAGATGGTTGGATGGCATCTTCAACTCAGTGGACATGGGTTTGGGTAGACTCTGGGAGTTGGTGATGGACAGGGAGGCCTGATGTGCTGCATCCATGGCGTCGCAAAGAGTCGGACTTGACTGAGCAACTGAACTGAACTGACCATCTGTTTCTTTTGCATATAATAAGGATGTATAGAGTTAAAGGAAAATCTAGAGAAGATGTAATGAATTCCACATATCACAAAACTGTCATTAATGACAGATGTTGTAGCTCAGGTGGAATTGGAAGTTTGCCTAGAGTGACTAGGTCAGCAGTGTAAACCCATTACCTCAGAGAGAACATTTAATAATTTGAAGACGTAATGGTCGTAGGTAGATACTTGATTTAGCATAGTCATTGGATTTCTCTTCGGCCTGTTCCAGTTTATTTAACCCTAAATCATAGTAAATATCCAAAGCCAAGCTCCTCCTCTTTTTGTTCCAGTCTCGTGACATTTTGTAGCTTCTCTGACGAATTGGTTGGCATATTTTTGCAGTCAGTATAAAGACTGAAATTTGTTGCAGAGCCAAAAATACTTCACTCTTTTGCTTCAAAGACATATGCTGGGCCTTTCTCCAGCAGTCAAGGGCTGAACCAGGGAAGGGAGCAAACCAGAGCAGGCACATCAAAACGTGAGCAATGTCAGGGTGGATGTTACTTTAGTTCTCGAAGGAAATTCCAAGTTGACTGTTTGATCTAAGCTTCTTGTCACTGAAGAGCATGATGTAAAATTAATGCAGTGAATTCAGTTTTTCTCTACCACCAGCCAAACAGTGCAAGTTAAAAATTTCAAGTAACTTCAGTGCATCAGATAAAGAATCACTTTGTTCCTAACTAATGTTTATCTTTTTTTTTCTTGGTTATATAATCATCTTGTATATTTTAAATGGTATTGTTTATGCCATTTGTAGGAGCTACATTTTAACTTCTAGTTATAAAATGCATTGATTTTTCTTTATACTGAAATCTTTGCCTTTATTAATATCTGTGCCTTTGGGACTTTTTAAAAAAGCCATAAATTGGCAAGGATACTGTTCACTCATTTAGCAAATATTTACTGAGTACGTCCTGTCTAGGCATTTCTCTCCAATGAACTAGGAAAGCAGTGTCTTTGATTTCATGCAGCTTATATTCTGTTTAAGGAGGATGGAGTGAATATGATGAAATCAAGTAAAATAAGATGATTTCAGATAGTGATAAAGGCTTGGGTTAATGTCAGAGAAAAAATGGGGCAAGACACTTTAGGTAAGGCTTAGTCAAAGAAAGCCATTCGGAGGAGTTGATGTGGAAGGTGTGTGATGAAAAAGAGCCAGCCGTGCAAAGATCTGGAGGAGCAGTGTTCCAAACAGAGAAACTGGCAGGTGCAGAGATCCTTCAGGAAGGCCAGAGAGGAGGCGGAAAAGTAATGCGCGGGGAGGAGAGGGGGGGGGCCAGGTTAAAGTTGGAGAAGCGGGTGCTGGGGCCAAATGAAAAGAATCTGGATTGGCCAGTGCAGACTGTGCAAAGTCACTGGAGGTTCTTGAGTCAGAACCTTGTGGATCATGGGGTTGTTATTGGAATTTGTATATGGGCTTTTTGTTGTTGTTGTTGTTGTTGTCATTTTTTCAATGAAATATAATGACCTGAACAAAAAGTCATGGTGTATTATATGCATTAAATCTTTAGACATTTTCTAAAGATTGTAGAGATAGAAAATAGTTATTAGAGTGATGCAAAACTTTGGAGTCATTTATTCATTCTGTTCCCTTTTTAAAGTGGAACAGTAATTTAGTCATGTAAACCTGGAAACAAAAGGATCCTCTCATTTGGGTAGTAGAAACTTTCTAATTAAAAAGGAAAAACACATGTAGTTGAGGGGTTTTTTTTTTTTCATTATTAACATGGTAATGCACATCATATAAGAAAAACATGAACCAACAACAGAGGACAAATATGCAGCTAGAATAAGTAAATAAATCTCTTCCATCTTACTTTCCAGGGGCACAGGTTGACATAAACACTTGGAACGTTTCTAGACCCTGGACAAAGCAATATTTGGCTGTATGTTTCTTGTTCCCTCACATGAATGAAAAATTAGATTTATTACAAGTTCACTTTTTTAAACTTAGTGATCTAGCTTATTTTTCCATGTTAATGCACATTAACTTCCCTTTTTTTTTTTTTTAAAGATTGCCTATTCTTTCACTTCCTTAATGTATTTAACTTAACCTGTCCCCTATTGGTAGACATTTAGATTGTTAGTGTTACATTACCACATGCATTCTTCTTTGAGAATGTTTGTCAGTATCTCAGTGGATTGATTTTCCACCTGGAGGCTGATCAGAGCTGCCCTCCAGGTTAGTGCTACTCTGATTTAACGCACAATGTCAACAGTTCTGATTTGTGTCACCAGAATGAGGCAATGAAAATATGAGTGTGCAGCAGCATAAATCAATCAATAAATTATTAATATTCAGCAGTGCCACTCTTGACTTGTTTGCTACATCTAGAAGTCATTAGGATGGCTGTGCTTCAGATTTTGAAGGGGACATTTCAGGATATAAATCCAGGTTTTAGTTCTATTTGCTAAAAGAAATTTCTCCCGACAGTCATTGTTCCGCAAGGCCATTCTGTGACTAGTGTTGACTAGTTGAGATGCGCACACACCTGCTGTACTGGCCCTGTTTAGCTGTGGTCTTACGTCTGACCAGAAGAGGGAGTTTTTTTTTTTTATCACTTCTGTATGCTGTAGCACCTACTGCCTGACTGGGGTAATGCCTCCCATGCAGTGTTCAGGCCCCTACGACTAGTTTGGGACAGTGGGCAGAGGTTGAATTCACCTGTTGCCTTTCCTCATTGCTTATTGTGTGTATAGAAATTCCAGTATTTAGATTTACTTCTGTGTTTTGCTTTTAAGTCAACAGTTCTCAAATTGAACTTCAAAGAAATCGTATAGCTTTTCCTCTTGCGTGTTCGAAAGTTAATGAAAAGAGATCAGGGAAGGTAATTATCTCAATTTAAAATAAGCAGTCAGCCCCTTATCACATATGATGTAGTTATTGATTTGTACTCTCCTAGGGTAAAAAATAAACTCCAGTATGAACTTTATTTCATTACTTCTTAGGCTTGATAGTTTTAAAAGATTGTTAAAACTCCTGCTATAGAGGATTTGGAGTGAGCTTTAGAAAATTAAGGCGCTGTTTCACAAGAGTGGCTAATAGGCCTTTTCCCCAGGTGGTGTTAGTGGTGATGAATCTGCCTGCCAGTTCAGGAGACATAAGAGATGAGAGTTCGATCGCTGGGTCGGGAAGATCCCCTGGAGAAGGGCACAGCAACCCACTCCAGTATTCTTGCCTGGAAAATCCCATGCACAGAGGAGCCTGGCAGACTACAGTCCATGGGTTCACAAAGAGTCGGACATGACTAAAGTGGCTTAGCGTGCACACACTGTGTGGTTGTTACTGTGCTTTGTCATGTTAGTGGAATGAATCCGTCTGCATAGCCAAACAAATGAAATGGGTACCATAGTCAGGACATAGTCCTTTGATTTAATACCAGAGTTTCATGCTGTTTAAATTTTTCTTCTGCTTTCTTCACAGTGCATTTTTTATAACAAAAACTTGAGTCATTTTCTTTATGGATTTTTTGATTGACTCCTGAATATATGAGGTGCATTCATCTGTCATATATATTTACGTAGATACCCAAGTGTAATAATCTCAAACATGCTATTTTCAGTTCAGCCTACTGCCTTCTTATCTCATTGGCTCTTTCTGCTTCCCTGCCTTCTCCAATCGTACTGGTCCTCTCCATTCTGTAATCCATCTATGTAACTTGGTACATTCTTCATATGTAACTTAGTATGCATCCTTCTATATTTTTATCATGCTCATAACTCTTTACAGGCGCATATAATCCCATGTTTCATTAGCAGGGGCTACAGGTCATAGTTTCCATCAAAATGGATCCTGTTAATAAGCACACTTCTGCTGCTCCTCTATTCAGCAAAACCACATAGAAATCCATCCAGATCCCAGGATAACACAAATCCCCTTTTTAAATGGTTGCTTAAGGTTTTAAGGTGCGGCTGTGCGGTAACGTCCTCAGCCAGGCCTTCTGTCTGTGGACATTCACTTCGTTTTCTGCCTTTTACCTCCGAAGAAAGCAGCAGGAGCCACCCTGCTGAAGGCTACCCGCGTTGGTTTTGTTTCTATGGGATAAAAGTCTCAGGAATGGATTCTGGATCAAAAAAGATACTTTTTTGCCTTGTTTATAGCTGTTACTAGATTGTTTTCCCAGAAGTCTGTTAATACTTTGTATCTCTACTAGCCACATAGGCCAGTACTGCCACCAGGAGTAGGTATTTTATTTATTTTTGTAAGCTTCCAGTTTTTTTTCTAAAGCCTCTGAGGGTGTTTTACACATTTATTCACAAATGTGATTAATTGTAACTTGACTTTGAAGTCCATTTCTCAAACAAGAGCAAACTTTTTTACTGCCAGTGTAGCACGTATCTTCACCGTGTGATATGAGGCAAAAGGTTTCTCAAAAGGAGTGATGATTTTTCAAGTATTCATTTAAACAACTACAGACGGTTTTCCTGGCATTTATGGGAGAGTTCTCTTCACTCTGATTGCAGTTTATCTTAGGGCAGAAATCTAGTTCTGTTAGGCTGAGATTCCTCTTTGCAAAATGTGTAGACTTGTAGAAGACAACAATTTCTGTTTGAGATCAGTTGTGGGGCCACTGAAAAACTATTGTCAGTTTTACTTCTGATCTCATTATCCTCCTTGAATTTGGTGTGATTGGTCACCTTTTAACAGTGTTCACTTTGTGTCTCAAATAATGACTGGGCTGAGGTCAGACTGGTTCACACAAAGCCTATGTAAATCAGGCCATGAGGTTATACTTTATTTGGCTGCCTTTGAACAATCTGAACAGCTGAAAAGGGACACACACACCCCAAGTGTGGCTGAGCCCTGAAGGCGCGTCCACCAAACAGAGCAAACGATGCCAACCAGAGGAAGGCTGTGTGCCATGAGCCCCCAAGGTGAATGATCCCATTTAAGCTCCCATCTCCCACCTCTCCTAATCCGGCGGGAGCACCTAATGAGCGCCGGATAATAACACAGCAGCAGTTTCTTGGTGAAGCTAATCTGATTCTGGACAGCAGGCGTCCCGGCCCACAGCTGAATGAATTGCTTGGTATTTCCAAGTTTGAAAATACTTTCTCCCCCTTTCAAGTGCTCCTTGGCAGCAGGTAAGGAATGTTAAAGCTCCTGTAAGTGCCAATTAAGGCCAATTATAACTCGCCCGGCCTGCTGAGACACTGAAGTGGAGTGAGTGGAGGCTTGTTGTGCTCCTGTAAACTGGAGAACTGGCTGCCGCCGGTGACAGGAACACAGGATTTCCCAACTGCCGACAGCTCGTTTGTTGCCCTGCAGAACACCAAATGACACCGCCGCTGGCTTCTCAGGGTTGGATTTAGGAAATCCCAAGATTTGTCGGGGACCTCGCTAATTTTCATCACAGAAACCGCTGTCATCTCAGTCTTCCTTTATTTCAAGTGACATCTGCCATCCAGTTTCTCCTTCCTGATCGTAATAGCCAACATTTATCGAGCATTTCAGAGGTGCTAGGTGCCGCATCACATGTGTCACCTTCTTTACTCCTCATCAAAGGCCTCGTAGTGCTCCCCAGGGGAGGACACAGACCCCCAGGGCAGAGGCCCCTCACCCAAGACTACACAACAAAAAGTGCTGAGGCCGCGGCCGGCCAAACCCAAGCCCTCGTAGCCCCTCCCAGCTGCTGCTAGTTTGCTTGTTTGCTACGAGCAGGCTAATTCACAGAAGAATTTGTGTCAGTTCAGGACTCCCTTTGTGCAACCAGAGTAACGCTGATGAGTGCACACCATCCACACCGCAGCCAGTACCTATAATTTTTGGTCTGTAAGGCATGGATGTTATTCTATTAAAACAGTATTTTAGTCTGTAGTCTGTTTATTTTTTTTTCACAAGAAAGAAGAAATGTGACCATGTCCCCTGAATGAGCCATCATAAGGAAATGTAATATCAATATAAACTTTATTTGGTTAGGGTTTGAAGAAGAGTAATAGTGCTTTCCAAGCAGAACAGGGTGGCATTAGGTTAAACATTTTTAATTAGGGCATTAAGAGAGGTGTGTGTTTAAAAGTTCAGTCTGAGCTGTAGATGCTCAGTTTTTGTGTATTTGTATATATTCTTATTGTGTCGATTTTTATTTTCTGGCTTGCATTATCATTCATCCCCTTTTTCATGTAGGTCTTCAGAATAAATTTGAATAGTTTCTCCTTGTTTATATATGAAAATGTAGGTATATTTAAGAATACTTTGTAGTTCTTAAGAACATTTGTCAGTCAGCTCAGTTCAGTCCAGTCTCTCAGTCGTGTCTGACTCTCTGCGACCCCATGCATCGCAGCACGCCGGCCTCCCTGTCCATCACCAACTCCCGGAGTCCACTCAGACTCACGCCCAGTAGTGTGTAGTATTTAAGAACATTTGCTGACGTTCACCCTGAAATTTTTCAGGGTTGCAGAAAGGCTTTGTTCCCCAAATTGTCTTACTTTGGTTGGTTCTCATAAGAGTTGTTTTCCCCACTAGCACCAGCACCATCTACAAAAGGGAACTTTACAAATGCGAGTGTTTGTGCTGGGAGACCGGCAAGGAGTCTGGTGTCCAGGCTTCGGAGTGCAGTGATGTGGAGCTGAGACTTAGTCTGAGCAGGTTCTCTTCCGTCAGTTCGGTTCTGCCATTGACAGCATCAGAGAGACTCCTCAGCTCTCCTTGGCAGGGGGTAGGGGGCAGTGGGTGCAGTAAATGATGCTGAGACTTGTTGCAATCAGGTAGTACAGCAGTAGAATGTTTTTGTTTAATTTTTCTGCTAGTTTAACAAACCCTTCAGTGAATTAACTTAATTGTCTTATTTTTGCGTATTAACTTTGGAAGGATTTGCTCATTCTGTGCTTCTACTTCCTGCTGATGGCTCTTTCCTAGTGTCCTTCTGCTCTCTTTTAAGAACCCCCATAGTTTTGCATGGTTAGAATCAGAAATCTAGGGGGGTTGGGGAACAGTTTCAGAAGCCGTCTAGATCCTAATATTGCTGCCATGGTAAGGATATGAATGCTTGCTGTAAAAACAAAGCAATGTGGCTACTACTCTTTTGTTTTACAGTAAATTTAGAATTTGTGTCTGTTCTTACAGAAGCCATTTCCTATGCCTCACAACTCTTTCCCACCCCTTCCAGGCCAAATCTTTTCCACACATGTAATTCATGACTTTTTGCCAAATAGTCTGTGTTGGGTGATGGTATTTTGTAGAGGAATTTCCCCCCTCCTTTTGACATTTAAAAGTTTCATTCTGAACTATCAGGCATCTGAGTCTGTTTATGTGTGCAGCCTTTATTATCATAAAACTCATATCAGTTGGCTGCTTTTTTCCATGTCTGTTTGATAGTAAGATTTGGCGATTAACAGGACGAGGAGTAGTGATACGGAAAGTGTAATACGGCAGAGACAGGCAACCCGTTTAACCAGGAAGACTTGGTTTTCAAGGATCCACTTAGAGAAGTTTTTGCATTAAAAGCCTAAAAGGTCCCCGGCTTTCATCAGTTATCCAGCTATTCAACTATGGACAATGACATGTATATTTTTCTGAAATTAGATGTATTTTACAAATAGGCACAGAAAATGGGTGAAGATTTTTCTTACTAGATTTAAGGAAAGCTATTCTTAGATATAATAAACTTTTGTTTGTTTAAAGAATAGATACTGAAGAAATAGAATGTGGAAAAAGACTGCTGATATTTGTAAAAATGTATAATATTAAAAACTTTTAGGTCTGTCTAGCCTTAAAGTATATAATGAATCATTTAAATTTCCTAATTTACCTGATAGTAGTTGTCAAAGTTATGCAGGAAAATCAGGTGTGAGTAATTCACACTCTAGTCGGTTAAATTCATAAATTCCATCTTCCTCCAGTTTTGGCCAGCAGCCTTTCCAAGAGAAGGATTAATTTACACCAGCCAGGACGCCTTCTATGACCATATTAGATGAAATTAGACTCCACCCCTTGTTTTCTGTTGATCTGCCAGGACCTTTGTAATTCAAGTGCTTTTTACAGTAGTAGCAAATGTTACATAAGACCAAACATGGAGCATATTTGGAGTTGGTGGGCAGACCCAAATCATGATGCAAGCCTGCAGTAGCAAGTGTGCAATGAAGCACAACCAAATTATGTGAATGGAAGGTGACAAGAAGCCTCCTCAGAGCAGCCCTTCCTCCGCACGGGGGCTGAAAGCTCTACCGGGTAAGTTTTCCGAGGCAGTTCTCAGAGGCTGGGCTTGGCTGGGGGCCCGGTCCTGGATGAGCATGTGGAAGGTGGGCTAGGTCTTTGGGAGCAGGACGGAGCCCCACGCAGAGCAGACCAGAGCGGGGCGAGCTGGCACAGGCCCCGTCCTCTGGCGGCTGTCCCGCCCCGCCGGCAGGCCCGGAGCACTTTGGGCTGAGCGGTGGTGAGTGCGCCTTGCAGTCTCGCTGAGCAGGGGGGTGATCGCAACAGGAGGGATTAGCTGCCGCCCCGCCGGCCGGCCAGCCACAGGAGCCATGCTGAAATGTCATTCGAGTGATCTGNGCACTTTGGGCTGAGCGGTGGTGAGTGCGCCTTGCAGTCTCGCTGAGCAGGGGGGTGATCGCAACAGGAGGGATTAGCTGCCGCCCCGCCGGCCGGCCAGCCACAGGAGCCATGCTGAAATGTCATTCGAGTGATCTGGCCAAAGGTCAGGCACAGGCTGGAGTTGAGTTTGCTATTAACTCCCACAAAATGCTGAGGTTTGCACCCAACGGTTCCCATATCTCCAAACAGGGAGAGCAGTGGTTACGTCGCTCTCTAAAAATGGAGGAACGTTGTAACACGCTTTGACTGTTTGTTTTTTATCTCACTTGCGGTGAGTGAGGTTTCATGACAGGCAGTTCACAGTGTTTCCTGTAGAATGTGTTTGAAAGCCGTTTTGTCGGATTCTTCAATTCCACAGCAAAGTTGCAAGCAGAACATTGTGTCAAGAGGAAGAACAACTTCAAAATACAAACAGTAACCCTGGGAAGTCATTCAGTAACTTAAATTGAGTGTATAAAAATTTAATTACCGACTGCCTGCCAGAAAAGACTATTTTTTTTTTCCTTCAGTTGCATTATTAAGGTAGCCAGTACAGCCAAGCTGATTCTGCTCGGGTGGGTTGGGCGACTGTTCTCAAAGTTACCTTAACTCTCTCATGCCTCCTCTGCATGCAGGAAGCGAGGTGACAGTTGAGATCTTTAGTTTTCACTGGATTCACATTTCATGCCTCCTGCAATAATGTGCTTGACCGGATGGTTTTAACTGAGGATGAACTTTAGCTGCCGGTTTTCGGGATTGAAATACAAACAGGATTGTAAACCTTTATTCAAACTGCCGTTCATTAAAAGAAAACAAAACACAAAACTTTTACTTCTCGTCAGGCAGTTTTACAGTTGCTGTTTTCTGGTTTCGTTTTTGAATTTCGCTTTGGTGTTGATTAGTGGACAGCCCTGGCCTGTAGGTGGGGCAGATGCTGTTTTCTGTCTTCAGGGGAAAAAAAAACAAAACACGTGCTGCAAAGTCATCAAAACATTGGCATTGTTCAGTCGTGAATCACCCATTCCTTATTAACAGAGCGCATTTAATGAGGAGGCTTTAAGGGCTGTGTTGTGATTTTGAGGTTGTTGTTATTCCCAGGTTCATGGTCTTCTCACCCCTTCCTCTCCTTCCCCCCCAATAAAGTGGAATGTAAAGGCCACAAAACTAGTGCCGTCATTCTGTTGCACCTTGGACTTGCTGCTCCTTTCTGGCCTCAGAGGACAGTGTTCCCTAAGGGGATTCCTGCACGGAAGTTTTGTTTTAAAAAAAAAATAAAACAAAAAAACAAGAAGGACTCCTCTACTTGAAGTTCTGCCAGTTTCCTTTAATTTTTTCTCTCTTTCCTACCCTTTGTGTGTGTGTGTAAAAATTGGATTGGAGTAGTAAAGACATCGGAGCGGGAAATGGCAACCCATTCCAGTGTTCTTGCCCGAAGAGTTCTGTGGACGGAGGAGCCTGGTGGGCTGCTGTCCATGGGGTTGCATAGAGTCAGACACGACTGAAGCGACTTAGCATGCATGTATGCATTGGAGAAGGAAATGGCAACCCACTCTCCAGTGTTGTTGCCTGGAGAATCCCAGGGATGGAGGAGCCTGCTGGGCTGCCGTCTATGGGGTCACACAGAGTCGGACATGACTGAAGCAACTTAGCAGCAGCAGTAAAGACATAGCTTGTTTTTCTTAATTCTTTGTGCATTTTCATGATAGCCTTGAATCTCTCGTTAGAGAAAAACTGGAACCCAGACCCGACTATAGACCAGATGTGACTACAGAGGTGTTTGTATAAGGACCGAGGGTGTTGCCGTTTGATCTGCACGTGGTGTTAACACGTTAGAAGGCTAAACTTACAGTGATTGTTCACTGAATGTATAGGATGCTTTTCCCCCAACAGATACAGGATTAAACGAAAAGTTACTGAAGACTGGTGGATTTCTTGTCTTGGCTTTTTGTTGCTTGTCATACATTGATACCTGAGGCATGCAGACCTGTCAATTCAGTGGATGGGAGGGAAACCAAGGGGTGCGTTCAGGGAATGCTGTGCATCATTCATACCTCGAAATCGGGTTTGTTTCAGGTGGGGTGAGTGCTTGCTGTACTCTGTCAAGATCATTTGCTTGACACCGTGCGTCCTGAGGACAGCAGAGAGAGGTGCTTATGACTGTTAGCAAAGTAGAAGTGTCAGCCAGCATGTCGCTCACTACGTGATATCCCTGCCGTAGTCTGAAACGGTGACGGCAACATCACAGAGGTGGCGTCGTTTGGTGGCTGCGTTCTGCTCTGAGCAGTGGCAGCCTTTTCCCCAAAGTTACGTATGCTGAGAAACATCTGTGTGTGTTTGTCTGAGATCATGATGATAACTCTCAGTTCAAAGTCTGCACCTTAAGCAGGAGCATAGGAAGGGCCCCCTGAAGGAAATGAACTGGTTTTTCAGACCATTCAGTTTTCCTTAAGCAAGATGTCTTAAGAAAACAGTGATGAAGAACTGATACTATTCTCCCAGCTGAGACGATCGGTAGTTATACCATTCGAGTAGTTATACCATTCGGTCTCCCCTCTTTTTCTTTATCGTTCCATCTCCTTTAATAAAGTATTTGGAATTTTGGAAGGCCATTTTTTTTTCCCCTAATGTTTGCACAGAGCTACAAGTTAAGATGGCAGGGGATATTCAATAAGTTCTTCATATTTCTCGCATACTTGAAAGCAAAGTTCAGAAAGAACAGCCCCCCCCGGGAAGAATTCCTAGCAAGAGGATTATCTTAGGTTGCCATATTTGTGGTCCTTTCTTAGCAACATTATTTACAATCCATTCACGCCTGTCCATTCCCCCTCCGGAGTTGGGGAGTTGGGAGTCGTTCTCCCTTGTAATCTGCCCTTTGTGATCTGTTCTCTTTCATCAGCCAGTGTGAATGGGGATGCTGCAGGGCTGCCCTGCCCAGAGACGTGGAAATGCCAAGGGACCTGGGATACTTTAGTGGGCCTTTTATTTCCGTCATAAAGCGCTGACTTCAAGAGCTTGATAATTTGGTTATAGACCTTGGTAAAAGTTGTTTCAAGTGGCCCAAGTGTTATAAATGACTCTCATTTCTGCACTTTCCCCCTATGTTTGAATTTTAAAACACCTCTGCATTAGGGGGAGGAAAAATACATTTGGCAGAAGTTGCAGTTGGAGACTAATTTGTTAGGGCAGCCAGTGTTGAAATCATCCTTTTCAGTTAAGTCTCTCTAGTGGAAATGATGCCGCAGGCTTTGTGGTAAAGACTTTTCCTTCCTCGCTGTTACCCAGTGCCGTTGGTGACCCACCTAAGTATGCTCTGAGGGGGCCTCCTGGCTCCAGTCTTGGCTTTTGGCTCACTGCCCTTTGAGGTGCTGCATGTCAGAGGTCAGCCCTGGATCCCCCAGCATGAGATTTGAACATTCCAGGCACAGTACCACCGATTTGCTTCCTTTTTAGCATCAGACTATGCACTGGTTGCTCTGGAATATTCCAATCAAGTCCTTGGGACCCTCCAGAAATTGGATCAAAGAAAAAGCAGATTTACGATTAAAAGATATTATGTAAGGACAGGAGTAGAATTAGATTGTGTTTGTTGGCCAGACATGTGAGACTGCTTTTAGAAAAGAACAAGAACGTTTACAGGGAGAAGTTGAAAGTGAGAGCAGTGAGGAGATGTTGTTAAATGTGTTATGTCCACATATAGTCCGTGATGTGACTTTAAAAGTGTGCTAATTTTTTTTATTTTTAATAGTTACTAGGGAAAAAAATAGTTATGTCAAACCCAAAGTCATGGTTTCACAGATACTGCTTAGGATGTTGCTAAATTGGGTATGCCTAGTCAGTTGCTGTAATATATATATAATATATATTATGCAGGCTTAGATATAGTCTGCCTCGAGTCCTGATCTTTGATGTTTCATAGGGGTCGTGCTCCTTATGAAACACAGATGATGCCAGTTTGACCCCTTGTAAGTTGTGTTTGGTGGCCCCAAAACTGAAATATGATGGTTACTTTGGGTTAATTAGGACCTATGAATAGCACATAGCAGTTATTTCCAACCTGAATGTCAAATAAGCAATTTAATTTTTTGAAAGGGCTGCTTAATGAATGACCCAGCGTTTGTAAACTGAGCTTTTGGTGTATTCAGTTATTACTTACTATGTCTGGCCAAAGGATCTGTGTTTTACATTTTATAGCCATATGTAAGCTTGATTATTAAAAATCCTTGCTTTCAGTGGGAGTAGTTTCAGAGTATTAGTGGAATGGGACTGTAAGAGACACCATGAACTCATATATTCCTTGACCTGTGGGTTGGTAGTCCTCATAAGGCCTTTCTAGGACGTCCCTAATGGTCCAAACATTAAGACTCCACACCTCCACTGCATGGGGCGTGGGTTCAGTCCCTGGTTGGGAAACTTAAGATCCTGCAAGCTGTATGGCTTGGCCAAGAAAAGAAGGGAAAAAAGGTCTTTCTGTTACAGAGTATCCGTTCTATTTAACCTCACCTGACCTAGCCCACCCAAAGTTGTGAGTTTCACTTAGAGAAAAATTTGGAAGTTTGGGGAATCATTGCAAAGATAATCTACATAAAATTGCCACCTTTGGATCCATAAACTTGATCATCACTGTCTTTCTTTTCACCTGCAGTTCTTCCTAAGTGACTCAGTTCTCTTAGGAAAATGGGCCAACTTTTTAATTATAAAGTAATTTTAGCTTGAATGAATGTCTTTTTTGGTTGGTGTATGAATGTATTCATTTTTAATGAATCGTAAAAGTTCCGAACTCTCCACTGAGATGAACTTAATATCGTCCTGGACTGACATGTAAACTAAATCTATAAACTTAAGTTTTTACCACACTGGAGAAGGTACAGTGGGTTTGCTTTGTTCTTTAGTGATTTCTGCCTGCTTGAATAATGAGCAGGCCTTTCCCACTTGGTGTCTTTTAACAGTCACCACCTGAACTTAACAGGGAGCCTCTGTCTTCCTTGCTACGGAATTCCCAGTCCTTGGTCCACAGTGGGCTTTACAACTCTGTTACTTAATCCCTGCAACTCTGCAAAGTAGGCTTGACAGATGAGTCTGCTAAAGTAGGTAGAGTTAGGTCTTTGCCCAGGGTGTCACCCAGCTAGTTAGTGACAGAGCAAGGATTTGAACCCACGTGTCTCTGACTCCAAAGTTTTTGCTGTTTCAAGTGATCTACTAAAAAAAAAAGTTGACTTTTTTTTTGGTTTTACTTTGGATTCTATTCAAACTGGCTAATTAATCGAGAGTTTGTCTAACAAACTCTGTCAGAAGGATGACCGGGAGCAGAGCCTGACTGCAAGCATGCCTAATGGTGCTGGTCAGCAGGGGGCCAGTCTCAGCCTGTGAAACAGGCATTTGCTACTCCTCCTCATGGGTTCTTTGTAGCACATATTCTTTTTAGCCAAGCCAGAAAGGCAGCCTGACAAGCACTTTCTAGAAAAAAAATCATTGTTAAAACCATCTTAAATGTTTCCCTGAGGGGGCGTTGGGAGGCGGGGTGGTGTTGATGAATGCAACACTGAGACCACAGCTAACCTTTAGGTTAGCAACTTCCAAAATAGAGATTAAATCCACAACAACCTGGTTTTCCCTTGAACAGATTGTGGCTCCCCACCCCAAATTTACCAAAGCTTTGTCTTAAACTTGTTGTATGTTCTGACTGTGCAGCCCTCTGTGCAGCCCAAGTAATAGCCTGCACTTGCTGAGCATTTGGAAAGAGAATATATGACTCGCCATCACCCTTCCCTTCAGCCTGCCTTTGGACTGTGCATCGTGGTCTGCTCATAACGCCACTTAAGGGCAGGTGGACTGTCCTAGCTCCAGCCTGGGCACTAGAGTCAGCCTTCCTGGGCTTGCCTGCTGATCCTGCCTCTGGGTTAGCTGGGTGATGTTGGGCAACCAACTTGAGTCCTTTAAAGCCTTGGCTTTCTCATCTGGAAAGAGGGGATCATGGAAGTGTCTGCTCTGTAGGAAGATGGTTAGGGCTAAATGACATAGTCCCTGTAAAATTTTGTAGCGTGGTGCCTGTTGTGTGTGGTCTCTGCCCGATAAATGGTAGCAACTCCTGTTGCTGCTATTGTTGAAGGTGAGACTTAACATTAATCAGTTGTTCAGACCATGAAAGATGAGCAGAAGGTTTAATAAGACACCAGAAAAGGGCCTTGAGTAAAAATAGTTTTGTGGGGTTTTCTGAGCTGTTCACCGCTGTGCCTGCTCTTTCATGATGCTCGTGAAGAGTGAGACAAATTGATACCATGCTTGGGAGTGATAATAGGCCTTGCTTTATTTTAGCATGTTTGGAATTGAGGCCAGAAGACCAACTGATCTCTCTTTTTTAAAAGTATGTGTTTGATAAACAAGTAAACCATATTTGTTGTAGAAAAACAATATGCAAATGTTTTTCAAAAATAGACCTGTAGGCCAAGGGATGACCACTTAACAAATGACAGATATTTTTGTAGATCTTTTTTTCAAGCATGAATAATTTGAAGTTACAGTGTTTTTTGACTGCATTTTNCAAGTAAACCATATTTGTTGTAGAAAAACAATATGCAAATGTTTTTCAAAAATAGACCTGTAGGCCAAGGGATGACCACTTAACAAATGACAGATATTTTTGTAGATCTTTTTTTCAAGCATGAATAATTTGAAGTTACAGTGTTTTTTGACTGCATTTTAGGTTTGTATCCTAACTTTGACAGTTGTACATCGTAAGTTATTTTTTGTTTTTTTTTTTTTTTTTTTCTTTTTCTCAAAGCAATATATATGGCTTTTAAAGATCCAATTATTTGCTTTGAACTCCTTTTTGGTTTGTACCTAGGTGTCAACATTTATATATGCTTTTTTTTTTTGAACCTCAGCATAAATCCACAATCAATTATAAGCTCAGTATTCTTGGTTACTTTCTGTTTTGGAAGACTTAAAGTTGTCCTATCCCCTACCCATCCCAGTATCCTACCCTGGCCTGCAGTGGTGTCACGTGTTCAAGTCACGGGAGAAAGAAGGGCCGATGCACCCATCTCTTGCTGCCTCTCTCTTGCTCCCTCTGTCTCTGACTGCACAACTCTTTGCCTGTGTGGTCGCTCCCGACCCGCCACTGCTACACAGACACTGCGCCCTCACCCACCCATGTCTGTCTTTCTGTCTGTGCTCTGTCTTCTCACTGTGTCTGTGTCTGTCTGTGTGCCTGTCTTTCCTGCTTGCTGGAGCCCTTCACAGGGCCCTCCTAACTTAGGGACAGAGTGTGCTTTTTCTGGGCCAGTGCTAGGCCCTGGAGAGAGGAGTGCTTTGAAAATTCAACTTGGACTCTGCACCAAACCACACTGCAGTTATGCTTAGCATCTGGCTACCAGTTTGTCCCCTTAGTGTAAGGTCCCTAACCCTACCCATAAGTTGCCCATTTCCCTTTTGATCTAGAAACAAAACACTTTTTAAAATCTTAAGAAAGTTAAGGGCCCAGCTTGAAAGGTTGGGGAGAGTCCAACACAACTATAATTTAATTTGTCTTTTTCATCTTTATTTTCTTGTTAAGGGAAAGCCAGATGCCGCCCTTTCAGTGGATAAGTTAGCAGACCATGATGTGAAGGAACAGCTTAATTCAGCAGCGTGACAAGGGTTTGAGCTGGCACTTTTCAGCCAGAATCACATTTATACACACACACACACAGTCTGTTTCAAGTTTTAGTGAATGAAAGAAATTCACATGATACATTGCCATTCTAAATTTTTAAACAGCTTTTATTGTTGCAGTAGGAAATATAACTTTTTTGATAAGTTATTGGTACATCAGCTGACTTTTAGTGTTAGAAAGCTTTGAATCTGGATTTTTCTAATGCGAAATCCCATATCAAGAGTTAATAGACAAAAAAAAAAAAAAAAAGCATTAACTGAAGAAAAAGGGAGAGTGGACTATAATGAGAATAGAAAACTGAAAGGGCAGGAACTTCCTTGGGGTCCAGTGGTTAGAATCCTGTGTCCCTCTGCCAGGGGCACGGGTTCAATCCTGGCTAAGGAACTAAGACCTCATATGCCATGCAGTGTGGCCAAAAAAGAAAGAAAATTGAAAGAACAAACTGAAATTGCAGTCAGTTCTGCTATAACAAAACATGCATTCCTAAAAAATTACTGCACTATGCAAAGTTGTGCAATAAAACCCACAAGAGACTCATTAGAAAAATGGGATAAATGGGCACAAACACTCAAAACTTAATCAGTGAGTGACACTGAGAAAGGTAGGACCCTAACAAGAATGATAGCACAGTTGTGTGTGTATTAAATGCTTTGAAAAATACATAAGTACTCTAATGTGAGTTTTCCTTGAAGACAGCCTGGCATGTGCTTCTGCAGGTCAGGGCCAGCAGGGTTTCAGGTCGTGAGCTGCTGTGAAGCGGTGGAGGAAGCGTGTCCGGAATGGAGGGAGATGCTGCACCAGCTGTGGGTGGCACGGCTCCTCGCGTCCGTGGTGACCTGGAGTGAATGGGGAATGTTTGGTGGGGGTGAGCAGACTGTGCTTTTGTTTTCACTGGCTTAGTTCATCCAGGCGTCGTTTTCTGTGTTCACCTAGTGCTTCTTACAGAGGAGATCTCACAAAAGCAAATGCAAAAATCCTTTATGCTGAAATCGTTCCCTAGTAGATCAGTGGCTTCAGAATTATTTTCTGTCTTCAAGATGATCATTATAGAAGATTAATTAGATTGATAATTTAATTTACATCATTTGATATAAGAGAAAATACATCACTCTCACTCAGAGACACTTGAGAATTCTGATAACGCGTCAAATTGTAAAAGGAATGTATTTCCTAGAAGTCAGAGTTCTGGTTGGAAGTTTCTCCCCCTCTTTGTATTACAGATATCGTGGTATTCCTTTGGTACTCTTCCACTAGGGATACACAAGATGACTTTTGTGGCTTAATATGGATGAATATTTTAATTTTTAATGTATATCAGAAGGATAATGTATATTACAGACTTTTAAAACCTATTATTTTATACATGCTATTGTTTTGGGAAAAATCTCTCTCAACTGAGTGATACCCTATTTCATGCTAGGCCATTTGAAAATAGATTGGGAGGGGCAGTTTTGATTGGGGGGTAAATTCAGGTTGCCCTTGGTGGAGTGGTACCATTTACTGGTGATGAGGGGCTCGGGGAACAGGAATTTTAACCACCCTGAGTTCCTATACGAGAATTGTTGTGTCCAAAATACCAGTGATATCCCCACAGGAGACTGGTGACTACTGAATTAGGGAGGAACAGTGAAGTTGATCATTTACATAGAAATGTTGAGTGAAAAACAGTATTTTATGTGGCAGATATGGACTTCCTCAGCTGTGGTTCATGGTCCCGGAGACATTAGCCTGGTCTTAGGCAGTCTCTCACCATTGGCTGCGCAGTGGGATCACACAGAACTTGCAAGCATCTGAATGCCCAGGCCACAGAAAAGTCAGAATCAGAATCTCTGAGAGTGGAAGTGAAGCATCAGTATATTTTTTAGCTCATTAGGTTATGCCAGTGAGTAGCCAAGGTTGAGAAGCACTGGTCTGGGACCATGTGAGAATCACTCTCTTCACAAGAAGAGCTGCACCAGTCAGGCCAGTGTTAATTGAAGGCCTACTCTGTGCCGCATTGTCAGGGGCAGCTGGCTGAAACAACAAGCTCCGTCATCCAAGGGAGCCAGGAAATGGAAACAGATTTTCACAGTCCTGGCTGACAAGTGCTGATGCTTGAAAGTACATTCAAAGTATCTGGGGATCACAGAAGAGAAGGAAACTTAATTTTTCTTTTTTTTTTAAAGAAAGCCTCAGATGCCAAATTAACTTATTTTGGCTTTGCCTTCCTTACACACAACTGTCATATCTGGGGAAGAAAGTAGCAGGCACTTATAAATGACTACCAGTTAGGCCTTCCTAACTCTGTGTGTTACAGTTGGAGAATTTGAATTCTGTTTATAGATAACATAATAATGTTGTCCTGATGTAGAGCAGGCTCTTAGTACCTCATAAAGCATCAGTGACCTAATGTCCTTCTGGGAATAACTCAGCACAGCTTCACTGGTTAAAAAAGACATTTGGAAATAAACCATTTACGTGATGGGGAAACAATGGAAATAGTGACAGACTTTATTTTCTTGGGCTCCAAAATCACTACAGATGGTGACTGCAGCCATGAAATTAAAAGATGCTAGTACCTTGGAAGAAAAGCTATGACTAACCTAGACAGCATATTAAAAAGCAGAGACATAACTTTGCCGATAAAGGTCCATTTAGTCAAGGCTGTGGTTTTTCCAATAGTCATGAATGGATGTGAGAGTTGGACCATAAAGGAGGCTGAGCACCAAAGTACTGATGTTTTTGAACTGTGGTGCTGGAGAAGACTCTTGAGAGTCTCTTGGACTGCAAGGAGATCAAACCAGTCAATTCTAAAGGAAATCAGTCCTGAATATTCATTAGAGACACTGATGCTGAAGCTCCAATACTTTGGCCACCTGATGCGAAGAATAGACTCATTAGAAAAGAACCTGATGCTGGGAAATATTGAAGGCAGGAGGAGAAGGGGACCACAGAGGATGAGACGGTTGGTAGCATCACTGACTCCATGGACATAAGTTTGAGCTAGCTCTGGGAGTTGGTGATGGACAGGGAAGCCTGGTGTGCTGTAGTTCATGGGGTCGCAAAGAGTTGGACAGTACTGAGTGACTGAACTGAACTGTAGTCAAATTGATTCTAATATGCTGAATTTTTAAAATATTCATATAGCTTCCATGTTGTGAGAAATAGATGTTGAGTCACATACATTTTTAAAACTAAGAGTTAAGCAAACATGCCATTTTAAAGTAGAAGTTTAACTGAAGGTAATTACTAAGCTACCAGCATAAGGTACTAAATAATTTACTTGTTTCTGATGGTAACATTCTTTAGGTCTCGATTTATTTAGTATGCATTGCCTTACTCTGAGAAAACCTGATTCTCTAATGGATAGACTTATTTTCAGTTAAACCTGTGTAGTTCTTGCTTAACCATGAATTACTTCCTGGTTTATAAAACAGGCAAAGCTATTTGTGGTATTTTTGTCTTGCGCCTTTGGCATCTTAGTGGTGTGAACCAGAGCTGTGCCATCTGTAGTCAAGTAAGATTATTTTAAAAGTGGGGGAGGGGTTGGGGGTGGGGAGTGAAGTGATTCACTGGAAAATTTCAGCACAGATTCATAACGAATGATAAGATAACCCTAGAAACATTCTTATTTGGTGTCATGTGCTGGTGGGTAGTGACAAAAAAATAAAATGAAAGTACAACTTGTTTCTTAACACTTTGATGTTTTGAAAATTGGCGATATCCCATACTAAAAAGGAATAAATAATTCTGTGTGGTGTCAATGAACAGAGTTCTGGAGATGAATGAATAATTTTCCCCTCTCTGACTACAAATTGGAGTCAGTGAGGTTTATTTCTAAAACGCAAAACCCAGTGTTCTCAGGTTTAAAGTGGCTATTTAATTTCCTAGTGGTTATCTATGTATGATAAACCTCTTTACAGTGAAATGTTTTCTTAAGCAGAAGGACCAGTTCCTAGAATCCAGAATAAGTCTGTAGGGCCTAGATAAGCCATTTCTGAAAGCTGGTGAGTTTAATATATTTTCACTTAGTGACACATTTTTTTGAACCTAAATGTGTTGATTTCAGGGGATTCCTCCAGGGTTCCATTGAAGACTTGCCTGAAACAGTGTTTTTTCTCCATCCTGCCACCCACTTTGTTTTCCTTTTCAGAAAGAAGACATAGCTCATCCAGCAAGCCTTCTTTGGCCGTTCCTCCCACTTCAGTGTTTTCCTTCTTCCCTTCTCTGTCCAAAAGCAAAGGAGGCAGTGGAAGTGGAAGCAGCCGTTCTTCCAGCGGAGGTGTCCTGAGCACATCCTCGTTAAGTTCCAAGTTGTTGAAATCGCCCAAAGAGAAGCTGCAGCTCAGGGGGAACAGGCCAATGCATCCCATTCAGCAAAATAGAGTCCCCCATGGTAGAATGTGAGTATGGCGCAGAGGGTTCTTAAAGCTCACCGGCCGCAGGTGGAGCTGTGTACACAAGTAGCCTGTGAGAGTGTCTGCGGATAATGTAAAAGAAAGCCCACTTTGGGGGAAATCCAGATATACGTAGTTATTTCTTTTTGTTTCCCTATTACAGCTTGGGAAACTTTGCAGAGTCATGATAGCAATAATAATCAGGTTAATAATACTTATCTATTGATCCTTTCTTGTGTGCCAGCTGTTGAGACTGAGTTGCATATATTGTCATTTACTTATCACAACAATCCTGTGTAATAGATATTGTGGTTATCTCCTTTATGTGCACAATGAGAGGGAAGCGTGAAAAGATTTAGCCATGGGACTCTCGAGTCGAACAGGCCTGAGGTTCAAATCCCGCCCCGTCACTTCCTACCTGAGGGGCCTTAGCCAAGGCCCTGTTTTTCTCAGTGTTTAAAGACCATGGCCCCTGTGCAGGGTCGCTGGGGCGGTAGGATTCGTGTGTTGGAGTCAGTTAGCCAGCCACAGCTGGCTAGTATCAGCCCCGCAGGAGACTGTGCAGGAAGGGGTGCTGGTGCTGCCGCCGCCGCTGCTAACAGTGAGAATAAAGCCAGAGCGAGCCCCAGAAGCTGTTCTAGGGTTTCTGGGCCTTGCAAAGCAAATGGGAGCAGTGCTTCCTCCCACCCCGTGACTTGGGCTCACGTCAGAGCACTGATGAGGGGAGGCCGAAAGAGGTTCCCACTGTGAGGACAGGCCGGTGGACCCGTAGGCTGGCAGGCTCCGTGGGTCACGTGAAGAGCAGCCGCTCACGGAAACTTCCTGCCGGCTCACGGCGTCCCTGGGCCCTGGTGGCGGGTGGCTCTTCCCTGGCCCGCCTCCCTGTGGAGGGTATGCCATACCTCTCAGTCCCAAGGCCTGATAACCTGGTTAATCTTCGGGCAGCGGCCAGCACCTGCTCTTGTGCATAGACCTTGCCAGCTTGGAGAGGCCACGGCATCTTGTGGTGACTTCGCCGCTGTCCGGCTGCTCCAGGTACAGCTGTTTGGTGCTGTTTGTCCCGGTTGCTAAGCCCCCAGCCTCCACTCATCTGTCAGAAGCGCAAGTACAGCGGGCTTGGCTTTCGTTCCAGGAGCTGTCAGAGCGCCAAAGAAAATGCCAGTGCAGCGTGTAAGTCACTCGCCAGCTTAACAGCTGTTAGAGCACTGACTGCGCTGGACAAAATGTACAAAACCTCACTGGTCCAGATTTTCTGTATCTGTAGCTGGGCTTTAGATGCAGACCAGGCCAGCTGTTAGCTTCGAAGCAGTGTTTGCCACCCAAGTGACAGTATCGGTAAGACGCCAAGAAAAATCAGTTCTTGGTTAGTGATCCAGGTATTCAGTGCTCACAAGCTGGGTGCCAGGCACTTAGATTCCAGGCTCCTGTCGGGAAGCCTTCTTCAGGGTCTGGAGAATTACACTTCAGTGACACGTCATGTCCTAATTAAACCTGGATCTTCCTCGTTGACAGGGACAGAGAGGCTCTTCTTGGAGATAAACTGTAAGGCACTTTTCAGTTCTTCCATGTCCATAGTGACCTTTCTTGGAAATGTTCTCTAATTTCAATTGCTCTCTTCTCTACTCACTCGTTTTACTTCATTTTGATGGATCAGTTCTTTAAAATGACAGTCCTCAAAAGATATCCTCACAGGGTCCTGCAGTAGTCTCTGGTCCTTTGAGACCTTTCCATATTTTGCTGCATGCAGGAGTTGCATTGGATAACAGGCTCATGTGTAAGATTGTTCTGGAATGATGAAAGGCCACATAAATGTGATGGTTCCTCTGGAGCTCTCTGCCTCTCCAGAAAGGCTTATGGATAAAGGTTCGCTGAGTTTTCTGCATAGTCCTAACAGATTGTCCCAAGGTGCCTTTGGGAACCTAGCTCTGCATGGCACATAGGTAGACCCAGGTTCTGCCTCATCCCTCTGGCTTCCCAGTCTCCTGGGGCTGCAGGGCACTCAGGTGCTGGTGTTCTCACTTCCCCTACGACAGCATGACACCCTCTGTCAAAGTGGAAAAGATTCATCCGAAGATGGATGGCACACTACTGAAATCCGCGGTGGGGCCCACCTGTCCTGCTCCTGTGAGCTCCTCAGTCAAGCCTGGCCTTAACTGCCCCTCAATACCAAAGCCAACCTTGCCTTCACCTGGACACATTCTAAACGGCAAAGGGCTTCCTGCACCTCCTGTTCTGGAAAAGAAGTCAGAAGATTACTCCAATAACAGGAAGTTTTTAAATAAGAGATTATCAGGTAACTTCATATTTATTTTCTCAGTATTTCTTTTTGTATTAACTGGGCACTCCTGGGGGAGCACGTTAACTATTATTAGAAGTCCTTTTAAAACTAGCCAACTCCAGCTTTCAGATGCAGTTCCCTAAGTTCTGTCCTTGACCTCCTCCTCCTTGTTTTTAAAGTGCACGTGTGTGTAGGGACGTCAAAGTAGCTTTCTAGTGGCGTGTTCTTGAATGGAGTAGTGAGGAATGCTGGCTCACATAGTCCCTCTCCTTCCTCTGGTGACTAGAGTGCCCATCCTCTCAGTGATGTCGTGACTTTTTTTTTCAGTGCCCAAACATTTCTTCCATTTATTGATACTGTGGTAGATTGCTTCAAGTTATAATTTACCTGAAATAAGAGAATCTCAGATTTCTATTTTCAGAATAAATGGAGTGTTGAACCCATTGTAATGTCTGTGTGCTTTTGACAGAAAGAGAGTTTGATCCTGACATCCACTGTGGGGTCATCGACGTCGACACCAAGAAGCCCTGCACCCGGTCTTTGACATGCAAGGTAGGGAGGGGCCCTGGAGAGAGCCCAGTGCTCCGGGAAGCTAGGGGGCCGGGGCTGCGCCGCGCTGCCCCCCAGGTCTCTCTCACCTACAGGGCCTCTGTTCCGGTGACTTTCCTGGATTTTTAAGGGCGGTGTTGGCTCTGTTTTGATGGAGGACACCTCCAATTCAGAAAACATGGGGCCTGTTGTTATCAACTGCTGGTCTGAACTGCCCCCAGTGAGCATTGTTTCCAGGAGGACAGTGTTTTCCCCTAATTAATCT
>SJYT01017772.1:880824-965791 GCA_006410635.1 Cephalophus harveyi | reverse complement strand
TGTTGGAGAAGACTCTTGAGAGTCCCTTGGACTGCAAGGAGATCCAACCAGTCCATTCTGAAGGAGATCAGCCCTGGGATTTCTTTGGAAGGAATGATGCTAAAGCTGAAACTCCAGTACTTTGGCCACCTCATGCAAAGAGTTGACTCATTGGAAAAGACTCTGATGCTGGGAAGGATTGGGGGCAGGAGGAGAAGGGGACGACCGAGGATGAGATGGCTGGATGGCATCACGGACTCGATGGACGTGAGTCTGAGTGAACTCCGGGAGATGGTGATGGACAGGGAGGCCTGGTGTGCTGCGATTCATGGGGTCACAAAGAGTTGGATATGACTAAGCGACTGAACTGACTGATGTTTGAATAAAGACATTCAGGTTCCACTTCATCCACTAAACAGTGGAAGAATATTAAGATCTTCAGAAATGAGAAATGTTATTTCTAGGTAGTTCTTATTAATATTTAATTTTAGTGTGTGGGTTTTATCTTGCAACAAGGTACTGGATATTTTGAGGAAGTTGATTGGTCAAGAGCACCTTTAAATATCTGATTTTTAAAGAATTATGGATCCTTGTCTCTGAGGAAAACATACATACATACACGTGCATGTTCTGAATTTTGCATTTTATCACAGAGGTCATTCCACTTCAAATTCACCTTTGACTCTCCCAGTTAAGAATTCCTCAGGACAAGTTGCTTTGCTTTCTGTCATATTAATTGAACACTTTGAATGGTGTGTTGTAGATGGTAGCCATTTGAGCTCTGTACACTTGTGTCCCATTCAATGTGCACGAGTCCCTCAGCCCTGCTCCACACTGCCTCACACTTGCCAACCTCTGTCCACTCTCTCCCTGCCTGCCTGACTCTCAGCCACCTAGATTTCTCAGTGTTGTGATAACTGTGGTTAGTGAAGGATGCTTACTTCACCCAGGATGCTCTTCTTTAATTATCTATGAGGCATGCTGATGAGCCAAAAGCTTTATCAATTCCGGTTCTGCAAGGGGTTTGACCAGTCTTCTTCCTGAACCTTCAGTGGCTTTATGTGGCTCCTGCCTTTTTCTCCCATCTTTTCGAGTTGTGCTTGCCCTTCATGTGTTCTGTTAAGGGGTCTTGGCGGCCTAGCAGGGTGCTTAGCCTCTCTCTGCGTTCGTATGTATCCTCGCCCAGGCGGGGCATGAGTGCAGCGTGGAACTGGCGGAGGATACAGCATGGCGACTGGCCTGTCTGGCACAGACGCCCACACTTTGCTCTCGTGGTCAGTTGGCCAGTGCGTCTCCCTTTCCCCTCCTCTCTTAAGCCGTGGGGCTGAACACGCTTGGGCGCCCCAGCTCAGAGTGCCCCGGCTGCTGTCCAGGTCTCTGTCAGGCTGAGGACACTGCCTGCTCTCCTGGCTGTCAGGCATCTGCTGCTACCCACTCCTGTCATTCTGTCGTCTGCCTGCCGCCCTCACTGTCCCCTCCTCACTTCCTCGTCTGTCCAGTGTTCTGTGTCCTTGCACTTTCATACAGGTAGACTTGGGCTCCTCTCCGTGTAGAAGCAGTTACTGCATACGCATGTGGCCACAGACCTCCCTCTGGGCCTCAGGATGCAGGCTTGAACAAGGCCTGGCTCCTACCCTTAACGGTGAAAGTTACCTCTGATGAGTAAGAAGGAGAGGCCAGGGTAGTCGTAGTCTTCACTCGGGGAACTGAGTCGGGGAGGCTACTTCGCCTTAGGACTACTAGGCTGAACTTGTTGGGGTTTGTCTGGGCAGAAAAGGGGTGGAAGAAACAGCGGAGACAGTCAATGTGAACGCTGTGGGGGGAGGGCAGAGCAAACAGCTTAGGGTCCCCAGGGCAGCCTGGGGGTGGGCAGGAGACGGAGGAAGCAGTGCCTGGTGCCAGAGGCGTGGCGAGCAGGGAGCACGGGTGTTAGGGGAAGCCGGGCCCAGGGCCGCCTTACAGTGGGTGTTTAACTGTGGGCCTCAGACAGTTCCCACAGAGTTCTGATGGGCCACATCAGAACTGTTGTAATCAGACAGTTGTAATCACAGTTGTAGTCAGACGGTTTTTCAGAGCCCAGTGGAAATGCTATTTACTCTTCAAAGCAAGCTTGGGAAATATCCATCATCTCTGCCTACTTTCTTCACTCAATCTTGCCATGCTGGGCACCAGGGGAGGCTCAGAGATGAGGAGTGGCTCCTCCATCATCTGTCTGGAGAGACGGGCAGGTGGACCAGTGACATCGTACATTCATCTGTTCATTCAGCGTGTATTGGAGGGCCGTTATTTGTATCTGCTTTTTGTTTGAGGCATTGATGGTGTGCCAGGTGCTGTCCTAGGTGTTTGTACAGCGCTGAACAAGACAGAGGTTCTTGACTTCATTTGGGTTACTTTTGGATATGTTACATATTAAAGAAAAACAAAAAAATTTTTTTAAAGCCCTGCTCATATTTCTAACTATCTGTGCCAGGTTACATTTGAGCAGACATAGTTGCAGTGTGAATGATAAGGACTAGGTTGTTACTTAATGGCAAAAGGGAATGAGAAGTCTAACTGTCCTTAAATCCTTCACACTGTAGCAGACATGTAAGCCTGTAGGGCAGTGCACTCGTATGACGTGTGGACAGTGAGCACACAAAAACGATCATTTGTAGAACTGGGGTGACATGGATGAGAGAAGGACTTGACTCACTCATATTTGGGAGGTGTTATTTGGGCCTCTGTGGTTAGTGGCGCCTTGCATTTTTTTTTTTTTTTAAACCGACAGGGGTCCTGACATTAAGGAGTGGTCAGGTTTACTTGACCTTTCTTCTTCTCAAGAGTAATTCACAATTTCTAAAGATGTGACCATTATTGATTCTGAGATTACACATTGTCTCCAGTTCCAAAAGTGCCGTCTGTCCCATTTTCTTGATTTCCATAGTGAGTGCATGTTCATGGGGTTTCACGCTGCTGTGCATCTTTTCCTGTGAACAGTCTGTCTTCTCTTGGATTCACACTCTTTAATTCCCAGATCTCCCTCTGCCGCATCAGCCCCTATTTCTAGGGTGTCTTGAGCCACTTCCTCTGTCCTTATGACATTGTCACTGGAATAAAGAAGCAGTTGTATTTAATTTTTACTCTCTGGCAGTTACTGAAAGACTTTCTGGTACATATTTTATGGGATGTATTATTCCATAAAAGGGGAGTCTTTCTTCCCTTTTAATAATGAAAACTCTAAGTGGCCCAAGAGGTGACTTTCTAGTAGAGCTGGTGGCAGTCCTGATCACTGAGTTGCTTCAGGGACACAGAACTTAGGGGCCTGTCGCCTGCTTATATTGACTGTCTGCCCCTCAGTTACACGCCGGGTGGCATGGTTGACTTTTTTTCTTTCTTCTGGTGGAAGCGACATCACCAGATTCTTATACATTTGGAGCCTGGACTATCTGCTTCTAGCTTTAAAAAAAAAATAAAATTCATACTCTTAAGGTTTTTCCCTTATCAAATGCCAAGCAGCCTTTGATAATGCTAACGGTCTAGATTGCTTTTTTATTGGCATTGGTGTTCTTTGATATATGACATTAAAAAATTATTAATGACATTCCTCCATTTCTGTTTGTTTTGTTGTTGTTTCTGGTGTGTAGACACATTCCTTAACCCAGCGGAGGGCTGTCCAGGGTAGAAGAAAACGATTCGACGTGTTGTTAGCCGAGCACAAAAACAAAACCAGGGAAAAGGAATCGGTTCGCCATCCGGACTCTCAGCAACCAGCTCAGCCTCTCAGGGACCCACATCCCACCCCTCCTAGAACGTCACAGGAGCCACACCAAAACTCTCACGGAGTGCTTCCCTCCGAATCAAAGCCTTTCATAGCTAGTAAACCTAAACCTCACACCCCCAGTCTTCCAAGGTAAGCCGCATCCTGCAGCTCTCTCCCTCCTTCAGGGAACAGACATGCAGCCTGTAGAGTCCTGGTGTGTCATGCTGTCAAGGACGGGCATCAGGCTAGTTGTGACAAGAGGGCGTGTTTTCTAATTGGGTTTTATTTTAAGAGGAAAAAAAAAAATTGTTCATCAGTGAGTTTCAACCAGGGCTCTTCATGTCCAAACACAAGCAGCAGAGTAAAGCTGGAGCTGCCTGCTCCAAGTGCGTGTCTCCTGACCCCGCAGAGCAGGGCTGAAGCCCGGGTCCTGCCTGTAATGGCGAGGCCGACACCTCACATGGCTCTGGCACCAATTTCCCATTCATGTGTCTTGCTTCTTGCAAAATACAGCAGAAGGGATTCTTGCTAGGGCTAGGCATTCAGCCTGAGTTTTTATAACATCTGTTTACATGTATCTTCATTCATTCATCTGGAACTCTGGCCAGAGTGCACATTAGGCTTTGGAGCTGTGCAGTGAGCAGCAGGTCAGAACTTAGCCACATCCCTCAGACACAGTGATGGTGGGCTGAGTATATGCCATTTAACCAAGTTCAAGTGAAGGACTTTGTATCCTGAGAGAAGGGAGAAAGGCACAGATACGGAGGGCCTTGTGTCTCGACCATCAGTAGTGAGGCCTTCTGCTTAGGAAAGTGCCGACCCTTGGCTGCTGTCGCTTAATTAACCGTTTCCCCTCACATGTCCAATTCTTGAAATGGTTGCATGAGGGGTGGATGTGCCTCACTATGGAAACCTGCGTGTGTGCCTGAGCCTGTCCCCACGTGAGCCCCTTGGTTCTAAACAGCACAGTGGAGGAGTGTTCTGAGCAAGTGCCCCAGGCTGCTGCTCCTTAGCAAGTCCTTTCTTTAAAGTGTCACCATCTAAAACAAAGTGGGCTTAACTCGAGAAATACCAGGCCTTTCTGTGTCGGCAAAGCACACTACTGTCCATGAGTCACACATTCCAGATTACCCACATCAACCCACCTTCTTTTATCACCTCCTGTCCCTGTTAAGTTATTTTAGAGCACGTTACCTGTAATTTCATTGACCACCTTAGTAACCCAGTTCCAAGTGAAATTTGAAGAGGAATCAAAGAAAGAATTCGCTTAAGTTCCACATACATCTCGCCTTTTTGGGGGAGAATAGGAAGACCAGGTGGGAAGGAGAATGGTTGTAAGTGACTTTGATTAGACCTGGCAGAAAGCTCCATTTGACATCGTGTGGTTCAGGAGAGAGACCCCTCCGCTCCAGGCACCCCGGATCTGCGTCTGTGTCCCCAAGGGCTAGTGGTGGCGCCCAGAGCTCCCCTGTGGTTTTGGATACATGGTTGTATCTGAGGCGAGGCGGCTGATTCCCAGACATGCGGTGTGGTCTGATCAGTGCTGCACTTTCTGCTCACCAAGGCCTCCAGGCTGCCCTGCTCAGCAAGGTGGGAGTGCCCCCACTGACCCTCCTCCAGTCCATGAGTCTCCACACCCTCCCCTGCCTGCCACTGAGCCAGCTTCTCGGTTATCCAGTGAGGAGGGAGAAGGCGATGACAAAGAAGAGTCTGTTGAAAAACTGGACTGTCATTATTCAGGTCATCATCCTCAGCCAGCATCTGTAAGTTCCGTACCTGCCCCCGTGCCGACCCTCCCCACGCAGCAGGGACAGGGCAGTGCCGGGGGGCGTGCCGGGGACCGCAGCATGCCTCATCCGTGCGGGTCGCCCCGAGGCGGCATGCTGTCTGGCGGGCGCATCTGCTGCTGCTCCCAGTCTCTTCCATGACGCTCAGGGCCAGGCATTGTCACGTTCATGCTCCACAGCCCACGGTCCTCAGTCAGCGCTGTCTGTCCCGGCCTATCCTTCCCGGGCCGTGCACCCTCAGAGTCTGCGAGCTCAAGCGTGTGCTTTCTTTCTTTGCAGTTTTGCACATTCGGGAGCCGGCAGATTGGAAGAGGCTATTACGTGTTTGACTCCAGGTGGAACCGGCTTCGCTGCGCCCTCAACCTCATGGTGGAGAAGCATCTGAACTCGCAGCTGTGGAAGTGAGTGCCTGTCCACCACCTCTGGGGTGGGTGGGGCCTCGGGGCTGCATCCTCTTCATTTCTTATGGGGCTGATTTAAGGAAGGTCATCATCTGTCTGATGAACGTAAGGGCTTGACCAGCCCTGGAGGAAGGGCCTTCATCTTTCATCCTTTCTCTCCTGCAGCAGATGAGTCTCATTCTCGGTCCTGGGGTTTTAGGCCGAGGGGCTCCCAGATGGATAGAGCTCAAGTTCTAGGACAGGGAGAAACGTGAAAAGCAGTCAACAGAAAACAGACATAGCTTGTCATAAGGGAGAATAACAGAAATGCTCATAATCTGTATCTCTTATTGAGATTACTGTAGGCCAGACACCGTAGCAAATACAGTTTTCACGGCTCCACAACAGAGGGCTTCACGGAGAATTTGTGTGAAGAGGCCCTTGAGCTGAAATGAGTGATTGAGAAAGAGTAGTCGTGGGACGGGCGAGGTGGAGTGGGTTCCATGCAAGGAGAACGGTGCATGTGAAGGTCTTAAGTCAGAAAAGAACGTGGCTTATTTGAGAATGAGCGAGGAGTCTCTTGGAACAAGAGGAGATCTGAGAGGTCGGATGACACCGATTTAGAGCCCTGGGGAGAAGGGTTTCAGGCAGAGGAGCTGTTTGCTCTGGCTTTCAGTTGAAAGTAAGGCGATCGTTTTGTTTGGCCTTACACATGCTCCTGTTTCCCCAATGTGATTTTAAGCTGAAGAGGAGTTCCATGGCCCCAAAAGTTTATTAACCCAGTCTTTCTGAAAGGAAAGTTTTTGTTATTGCAGGACTTCTCAGAGCCTTTAATGAGTGCTGTCCATTGTAACTCTCAAAACATAGGATGATATCATATATAATTGGATTGAACCGACTTTGGGAAGCACTGAGCTTTGTTAGGGGGCTGTCCAGTAGTACATAGTCATCCTACATCCTCCCTTTGGGCATCATTTACCCCTAGTGCCTCCCTGAGTAGACTCTACGAGTACGTCTCTTGCCTCTCTGCTTGTGTTTCCTATTACAGTCAGAGGAGGCTGTCGGAGGCCTCGGATAGCCCATGACCCAGAGGACCGTCGCTATGGTCATTAGTAGGGCTCACATTGTCCATAGTGCAGAGCAGCCCTATGGCAGTGCCGCTCTGCTGTATTTCATGTTTGTTCCGAGTTCTTACTCGATAAGAGCTCTAGGAAGTAACAGTGTTCTGACCCAGAGACAGACTTGGGCACTGGTTGCTGGGGTATTTTTTGGTGGTGGTCGGGGGTGGTGGTAGCCTCGGATTAGACAACTTTAAGATGTGTGAAATCTCAGTTTCTTACCTGGTGGGACCTGGAGGGATCTGTAATTTCTTACTGAAGTTATAGATGTGTGGGTTTAACGTACTCATCAGGGTTTAGGAGAGTCCTGGCGGTTTCTATCCTGTTACACTGATGAGTGGTTTACGGCCAGGGTTTGGGTGAGAGGCTTTCAGTTGGTTCTTCGTGGCTCCTGTGGAGAGACATCTTGGCACGGTGATGTCTGAAGTAGCAGGGTCCTCTGGCTGACTGCTGTTCCATCTCTCTGCTGTGTCACAATCTGCCTGCCTTATCAGTCACTTGCTCCCAGTGAGGAGGAAACTTTCTTTCCATTACCATGACCTTTGATTTTAAAAAATCAGTTCAGCAGAGACAGACAGGCTGCTCAGTGATGAGCAGGCATACGGGCCTGGGGTGGGTAGGAGCTTGGAGAGAGGGGCCAGGCCAGATGCTTGAGGAAACGAGTGTTCTCGACATGGGAGTGAGGGGGGCTGGCGCAGGCAGGCCCTGGGATTTGCCAGGAGCGGCTCAGCACTTCTCAGCAGAGGAGAACTCCTCTTGAGGTGGCGTCTTTGAGGCACTCGGGGAGCCTTTTGACGCAGTCCGGGCCCCACGCCCCGGCGCAGCGGCGCGTCCTCTGTCCTGCGAGGAGCCCAGCACTGTCCTGGGCCCTCGGGCTGCGGTTGCTGTGGTAACCTGGGGGCGCGGGGAGGGCTCTGATGGCGGTGGCTGTCGTCCGCAGTGTGTGGAGGCTCTGGACCGCGGTGAGGGCAGACTGCTCTTGCTGACTCCGACCTGCGTGCTCCATCTGCTGTCTGTGTGCCGTTACCCGGGCCACTGTGGCACCAAGGACGGACTGGGATGGTTATCAGGTTTTGATCTGAGTTTTCTTCTTTTTTAATTTTTAAGACCGGCTGAAAAAGGAAAAGTGGATACAAAGAGGCACAGAGTAAAAAGTTTTACTTCCCCTGATCGCCATTCTCCTGTTTTCCACCCACTCCTCACAGACAGTTTTATTACTTGCTTGTATGTCTTTGGGTTTATTCATGCAAACATAGGTCAGTATGACTGCCTATTCTTTTTTTTTTTTTTTTTTTGGTCTCTTCTTTATGCAAAAGGTAGGAAATGATTTGAAAGAGCTTTTTAATGAGAAACTAGTAATGTCATCCAGAGTCCACATCCCTGCCCCTGTGGAAGCCTTTCCTTTTCCCCAGGATTGGTTCCAGCAGCCTGGCCTTGAGGCTCCATCCTCCTAAGCCACCTGGTGGCCATGAGACGCCACTGCACCCAGGGAGCAGGGGCCCCTGCACTGAGTTTCAGTCAGGGCTTCTCACAGGTGCCGGTGCCCTAGGGGTCTTGCTGAGATATAAAGGAGGTCAGGGTGGGGCCCAGGGACTCAGCATTTCCAAAAAGCCTCTCCTGTAATGTCAGTGCTTATCCTTCATGAGTAACATTGGGATAGAAGCCCAGCTTCTCAATCAACCTCAGCATCTGGAGAGATCCAGAAGTGACTAGTCCTGGACCCCACCCCCGTGATCCTGGTGTGGCCTGAGCGCCATGGGTGATTGTGACGTGCAGCCACGTTTGGAAGCACAGACTCAGAGTAGGAGCCACACTCTTGCTGGGGGAGGGTTTTAAGGCTGGTGTGAACACTTGCAGTTATTTAATTCCTTTCATGAATAGCTATAGTTCTTCTCAAAAAGCGGCAAGAGAGATTTGGCAGCGATCTAGGCCAGCTCTCTGACTTGAAGGCTGAGGAGCACTGCTGGTAGCTGGATCAACCAGAGCTGCCCCGTGAAGTTTGGGGCAGGGCAGTCTTGGCAGTTGACTTCCAGTCAGGCCATTTGCTGTTTTGCTACCTGAGTGTTAATTATGCTATAGGGCTTTTTGATATTTTGGTACTTGTTAGATTTTAAAAGTCATAGCTAAAATAAAAGTGGGGAGGGTCCCTCGTTTGACTCTTTGAAAAGATACCCAGATAGTATTATCAGAATCCATTGTCAGAACACTGACCAGAAATCCCCTGAGATTTGGAGCTTCCCAGCTCTTCAGGCAGTATCTGGGACCTGGCAGTTGTTACTAACTAGCTTGTCCTTCCTTTTTCCCCGTTTATTCATGAGTTCTCTTAGTGTTTGAGGGCCTTTGTGTTCTAGGCACTGTGCTGGATGGACAGTAGCAAATCGGCTGTGAATTGCTCCATCTGCAGAGACACTGGACAGTGATCCTCGGTCATGCTTTTTAAAACTACCAGAGCCTTCCCAAGTCTAGAAATGGGGCAGAGTGGGAAGTAAGCAAGTTGGGAAGGTCATATTTCCTAAGAAAGTGATGATGGGCCAAAACGGAAGAATGAGCAGAAGTTGGGGTAACAGTGTCTTAGGCAGAAGATACATGAGGTCTAGCGTCATGACCTGGTTTAGGAAGAAGGAAGATCAGTAGCCAGAATCGGGGCGCTCGGGGTGCTGGATGGAAGGGTGTGGTATGAACCTATGGCCCCAGCACATGGACTTAAGGCCAGTGTTCTCAGAGCACAGCAAAGTGAGAAGAATTTGAAGTGACACTGCTTGTGGCTCAGCATCTTGGCGCAATCCCTCTGACCAAGGGGTGTATTCAGTGCCAGAGCCGAAGGAGGTCTCCTTCTGGAAGCTTCCACGAAGGGCCATGGTGGACGCTGCTCATGCCCTCTTCTGTTTTGCAGGAAGATCCCGCCCGTTCCCAGTACCACGTCGCCCGTGTCCACACGTGTTCCTCACCGGACAAACTCAGTGCCGACGTCACACTGTGGGGTTAGCTACCTGGCAGCAGCCACCGTGTCGCCTTCCCCCATCCCGCTCTCGTCCACCTGCGTCTCCCCCAGCAGTAAGTCGGTCCCAGCTCACGGAACCACACTGAACGCCCAGCCCGCCGCCTCCGGGGCTGTGGACCCTGTGAGCAGTATGCAGTCCAGACAAGTGTCTTCCTCCTCCTCCTCCCCCTCCACGCCCTCCGGCCTGTCCTCCGTGCCCTCTTCCCCCATGGCCCGGAAACCTCAGAAGCTGAAATCCAGCAAGTCTTTGCGGCCCAAGGATTCTTCTGGTAACAGCGCGAACTGTCACAATGCCAGTAGCAGTGCCGGCGGCGGCTCAGGAAAGAAACGCAAAAACAGCTCCCCGCTGCTAGTTCCCTCGTCCTCCTCCTCGGCATCCTCGGCATCTTCTTCTCATTCCATGGAGTCCTTTAGGAAAAACTGCGTGGCTCACTCTGGACCTCCCCACCCCGCAGCAGTAGCCTCTGCCCCGGGCATCAGCCTCAACTGCGTGGTCAGCCGAGCGAACTCGGTGGGTGGCCGGCACGAGCAGCCGGGGTGCCGGGGCGCCCCCGGCGGGAACCCCTGCGAGTCCATCAAGAGGATGAGCGTGATGGTCAACAGCGGCGATTCCACACTCTCCCTCGGCCCCTTCGTGCACCAGGCCGGCGGCGAGCTACCCGTCAACTCCCACAGCGCCTACCCGCACTCACACACTCCTCTGGACAAACTCCTAGGAAAGAAAAGAAAGTGCTCACCCGGCTCGAGCAGTGTCCACAGCAGCGGCGGCGGCAGCAAGCCCACCAAGGCGGCCAAACTGCCGGCTGTGAACAACGTCCACACGAAACACGCGGGCCCCAGCCCGGGGGCTCCGGGGCTGACGAACAGCTCCCTCCTCCATCAGGTAGGACAGGGCCTGGGGGCCCCGTGGGGAGGCCCGTGGCCGCTCCCTTGACATGGTTGATCAACTCAGAGATCTGTGCGGTCGGTTTGGTGGGTTTGCCTAAAAGCAAGTGTCCGGCTTCACGGTGTCTTTTAAGAAAAGGCCGAGTTGAAGGCCAGATGAAGGTCACACGGGCGCCTCTCTGCCAGACTCTGTGATGACTCGGAAGATGCTCCTGGCTAAGGAGGCCACACTAAGTGCATTTCAGCAGCTGGGGTGGTGGACACCGTCCTGCGTGACGGTGGGGCCCTCCCTGTCCTGGAGCGCAGTCCTCTCATACGTTTTTCTGAAGAAAGCTGGGCGAAAATCAAGCTGGTGTAGAAAGGGATGATTTAAATTTGAAAAAGGCTGTTATATTTTTCCCATCAAAGAGTTTCAGGTTTTCTTGTCAATCCCCGCCCTCTGTGTTCTCCTCCCTGTTTTCCAAGGAGGCAGGGAAGCAGAATTTCACTATGGCAGAGCAGAAGACTGATATCTCATTGACGTTAACAGATTGAAAAGAAACCTGCATGTGACCTGTTTCTAGAAAAGGGCTTGTGGGGCGTCGGATTCGTTACTGACCGTGGTTTCTCTGGCTGTGTCTTGTCTCTTCCCCACTCCTCCTCCGGCTGCTGTTTGCGCCTGTGGCCAGTTCCTCCACCTCCCTCTTTCTTCTGTCCAGCTCCTCTCTCATCTTGTCGTGTCATTCAGCACCGTACTTTCTGTCTTTGCTTACAAGCAGGAGTTTCAGAGTGTCACCCTCAGAGCTCTGCTTTAAAACGTGAGGCTCTTTTTGTTTTGTTTTGTTTTCCCTTCCTCATCTTCAAAACTGAACATAAATGTCAGACTAGAACTTGTCCAGAAGATACCAAGAAGTTTCTTCATGAGACAGAAGTTTCCCTCAGTATATGTGTGAATGAAAACTCGGCGCCAAAGGTGTGGGGAAAATAGTGACGCATGAATTTCAGTAGCAGCTGCTTCGTTCTTCTCTTTGAGCCACAAATGCATATGGGCTGTTTGTGTGTCATTTGGGCCTGTGAACAGGATTCCTGGACAAGTGAAAACTTCTTGATGTGTAGTTTAATGATGAGCATAAAAATGCACTGCCAACACTGTAAGAGTCGATCCCTTAGTGATACCCTTGTGAGCATAGTTTCCCGATTCATGTGAAGCCCGGGAGGGAAGTCCCGCCGCACGCACCCCTGTCACGGAGCGGGCCGTCTTCGCACGGAAGCCGCTGCAGACTCGACCGCCCCCGGTGTCGGGGCAAGGCGGAGAACTGGGGAGTGGGCGCCTCGTCTGCACAGAGCAGCGACTCCCAGAAACTTGCTCTAATTTCAAAGAGAAACTGCGCATCTGAACCTTCATGAGAAATTTCACCATTTTCCAAAGCTCTGTAGTTTTTTTCAGTTTGTCTTGATCTGGTGAAGCCCACACATCTGTCAGCTCAGTTTGGCTCAGGAGCTACCAGTTTGCCACCTCTCATTTCCACCATCTGAGGAGGACTGCGTCCCCCTTGGACAAACAGCCCATGTTTGGGTTCTTTTCCTTAAAAGCAGTTTCTCGTCCTGTTTGTATTTGAGAAAGGTTTTCTCTGTGCAGTGGAATATTTTCTGTTATGCTACACAAACTCGGTGGGCGGGGGGTGTGGGGCACGGCTACAGACCACGGGATGGACACACTGCCCAAAAAAGTATTGCGTATTTTTACATCCCTGATCATTCAGCAAGAGGGAATCAGTAGCTTTCTTCAGACTATCAAAGGGACCCATGCCTCCAAAATGCTGTACAGAAGTCTGCTCTTAGACCACTAGGGGCCTGAGCTCGCTCTTCTCCATGGAGCAGATTTGAGAGCCGAGATAACTGGGCTGGTTTGAGTCCCTTCAACAACAGAATCAGGGGGACCTGCTGGGGAGCCTGGGAGATATTGCTGAGTGCCCGACAAGCCCCTGAGTCAACTTGTGGGCTCTGCCACCAAGGACCTAAAAATAGCTCACTGCAGGCCAGCGAAGGCCAGAGTCCCCTCTCCCTGCCTCCCCTCTGCCTGGGTGTGAGCTTTCACACCTGTGTGCTGGCCCATTTGACCTTGTTCACATCTCAGTTGACAACCTGGAAAAGCCTCAAGGAAGCAGCATCCGTAAATAGAACCAAAAGGCAAACATGTGAGCCTTTTCTCTAAGCTAGAAACCCAGGCTGCATCTCTTCTGGACTGTTTTCTGAGAGCCAGTCTCTTAGAAGGATTGTGCCCAAGGTCGTTGGAGACTGCTGAAAGCTAAAACCAAGTTCTCTAGCTGCCTGCTCCTGGCACGGCCCGGGCAGAGGAGACATGAGCAGCGCATGGCCTTGGGAGTACCTTGTTTAGAATCAGGGCAGGGCTGGGGACAGCCACTTACTTACCTTCCGATGTCCCCCACCCCCCTCTTTTTTGAAAGCCAAAGGCCTGTCCCTGACAGCTGGAAATAGCATGGGGAGGAATAATGTGGACACTTCTGGCGACAAGTTACACCTCCACTCAGCACTCTGGATTCCACAACACCTTTGAGTCTGTTTTCCCAGCCTCCTGTGGGCCTCGAGGGTAGAAATCTGCTGGGCCGTTGTTTTAACGAGGATGCCCCTGAAGCTTTGTCTGTAGCAGTGAGTACTCGTTAAAGGACACTGGATCAAGTCCAGCCACCAAGTTGCTTTTATCAGCATTAGAGTGGTCTGGACGGCTTGCTGCCATCTGTGAGAAGTTCCTGTCTTGTTGTTGAACCTGCAGCATATCACCAGGCCGCTCTTGGAGGAGGCTGGCTGGCGCAAGTGTCTTGGCAAGAGTGTGACTGTAGTCTTTTCTCCCTCCCTGCCTCCCTCACTCTCCCTGCCTAGGTCTTCCCTCACCCTGGCATCTGTAGGTCCCAGGTCCCTCTCCAGCAGTCAGATACCGTAACTGGAGAGACCTCTGGGGGCAAGCAGAGCTGCACCCCGAGCAGCCCTCTGGAGAAGGGAGTCTGGGGCTAGGTGTTAACATCAGGGGTCCGGAATGGAGTGTGCATGTTAGTGTGAGGCGCCGTGATAAAAGAGCCTGTGTTTCCACCCAGCCTTTTGCCAGTAATTCTAGATCAGAAACCGTCAGAAGTTTTTCATGTGTGAACTGGTTTAAAAGCCATTGATGGCCAGAGAGCAAGGATACACCAGTGTAGAGGCTTACTTTTCATGGTACAAAAGCAATTCTGTGTTGAATTAAAAAAAAAAAAAAAACAGACAATTTTGAGACTAGAAAGCCACATTTTGGTGGGAGGGGGCAGATAAAAATCACTGTGGGGGAAAATTTTCCACTATTTCCAAAGAGACTGATTTTTCTTTTAAACCTTTGTTTTCATGTTAAACAATATGATTAGGCCAGATGTCCTGCCCAGGCTCCTGTTTTTAAAAAATTGCCTTTGTATCGTGAAATACCTGGGATGCAGCAGAATCTGTCATTCACCAAGTCACTGGAATACTTAAATGTTTCCAGGGCGCTCTGTGCGTTACCCTCACCCTCTTTGGATACCGTCCTGGGACTAGGTGTAAATTTCTGCTTGGAGCACACCCCGTGCTGTGTGTATCTACACCCTGCGTCCGGCCACTGCACACGCTTCTGTGGCTGCCACTGAGGTGGGCGGCAGGCACCCCAGGCGGGGTGCAGGTGACGGTGCCCATGTGGAGGTGGCGGGGTGCCCCTGGACATACCTCCCTTCTTGGGATTAATGCCTGTGATCTTCCTGAGGGTTTCAGAGACCACCCACCCACCCCCCGCCCACCCAGAATGGTTTTCCTAGTACTTGACCCCCAGAGAAAGAGTTTGATAGGTTAAGGCCTCTCTGCCTGAGAAGGTGCCATTGAATTTGAGGGGATGAGCTGGAGCTTTTCAATAGTTGATTCCACCAGCAGCTCCTGAAAGGAGAACCAGGCATTTCGCTTAGAGGAACAAGGAAGTTGCCAAACCACAGGGTAAATTTCCCAAGGCTCAGATCATGGCCCCAGGTAGTGCCAGGACAGAGCCAGTCAGTGCATCGATTTTCCTTACAATTCTTGGGTTGCAAACTTCAGATTCAGGGAATTTTCAGTCAACAACAGGTAGAATGAATAAATACTTGGTTACCAGCCTAATAATGTGAATCGCTACAGAATTATTATGTAAGATAACAAAGTTTATGGAGATACTTTAGCTATAAATTGATGTAAAATATTGATTCTTTTTTTAAAGGAAGGGGAGAACAGTATCTTGTTCAGTTATTATGCAATCAATTAGTAAATGTTTTTAAAATGATACTGTAAGAGAGCTTGTAAGAAGAGTGCACAGATGGGCCCATTTGGTATAGTTAGGAGAGGTCAGTCTGGTTTTTCATCCCAGGAGAGGGAGAGAAGGAGGTAAGAGGAAATCAGAACGTACCTAGCTGATTCCTCAGTGACAAGTGCAATGGGGGATGGGTAGAATTTATTTTCAGAGCCAAGGGGACTTGATGGTTATAAATAAAGTTGCTTTTAGTGATGGAATTGTAGACAGATCATGTTGTTCCAGAAGATGTGAATAGGACCCATGATAGAAAGCTGACTCAGAATAATGTAGATATTTAGATAAGCGAATCTTGATCCTTTGATTTCTTAGATTGAGGTTTTAATTTCATTATTGTCTCCCGGTAGTACACAGAGCATCGGGATTAGGAAATTAGCCATTTTGGACTCTGCCTGCCACAAACAGACCTATTCTAAACAGTGCTATTAAATTTTAGACTGTTGTTCAAATATTTTTATTTTCTCCTACAACTACTTTTTATTATAAATGAACAAGTAAGACCATTTAAAACACGGGAGTACAAGTATTTTTTTGAACTAAATTAACTTGCAGAAACCAAATTTGCAGTGGTTGGGTTGTTTCTAGACAGACTTTGGTATCAATTTAAAACCAAGATAATTTTTATATTCTTTCCAATAGAATTTCGTGACAACTCCTGCAGTTTTCTTAACTTACAAAAAAAGAAAAAGTGCTGCAATGATGAACAAAGAATTATACGAAAACCTACTTTTGTATCTTTATTTTGGAATTTCTTGTTCTATTATAAATATGGAAGTATCCCTATTTGAGAAGACATATTTTGTTAAAAATGAATTGTACATATTTAAATATGTATTTTTGCACAGGTCTTTTTTTCTGATATCCTGTTTTGGTACAATTGAGATCATCTAGTATTTATTTATTAATTAATAAAAGTAAATACCTTTTTATAATTTGAAGTGGTTCACTGCCAAGCCAATAGTTCTAGGACCTGCCTCCTTTACCATGTAAGGGACGCCTCTGTTCTGTGAAAGTCTTTTGTCCCTTTCAGTGTCTCGGGAGTGGATTCATGCAGATGAAGTGGGCATTGCTTCTCCCTAGTTGCTTGATTTCCCTATAGACTACATGTAACAAGTGACACACTGCTTTTCTTTTGTTATGTGTGAGAGTGAGTGTGTGTGTGCACGCACGCGCACATGTGTATGTGTGCGCCCCGAGCACACGAGTGTTAGTATGTGATGTGATTAAAACTAATGGGAAAAACACAAAACTGAAAGTGCCTGAACCTAGTTTTAAGCTTAGACAGATTCTTTAAAAAGACTTGAATGTTCAGTTGAACTTTTTTGGAGTTTGCTTTTTCCACCTAAATATTGTTACTTAAATTTTAGGGAAGGAGTTGAAAACCACCAAATGCTGGTAATTTTATAAGGTATTTTAAAATCAAGACCTTTTGGTTCACAGGAATTCAACTGGCGATGAATTGCCCAGTGGCACCAAGGGTTACAAATCTTCTGTCAGCCAGCAACTTACACAGCGTGTCCGTTTTGTTATTCACTCGTGAAATGCAGAGTTTAAAATAGAATATTTAAAATATTTTGTATTCCAAAAAATATAATACAGAGTACCTCTGAGAACATTGAAAAAAAATGTATAATTTGAAAAAATGTAACTTATAAAGGCAGCTGTCTTCCTGCAAGAGTTCTGTTGCCAAGAAATTTCTGTCATTCTGTCCTGCGGTTGGGGTGGGGGGGAAGTTGGGCTTTGGAAAAATGATTGTTAAAAGTTTCATTATGTTTAGCAGAAAAATAATCATTTTTACATTTTGTGTAAAACCTTTTACATTTTCAGATCATTTAAATGAGCACTACATACTGTCAGTGTGAGTGTAGGGCCTTGAAAGCATTTTGCCGGTTTCTTTCTTTTTTTTTTTTCCCCCTTTGAGCTTGGTTATAAAAGCAATCTCCTGTTTAAAATGTGTGAATAGTATGATCATTTGTACACATAATCAAGAGCATCTCAGCTGGACTTTTTGTTGGCTGCTGTATAGAACATGAACAAATGTCAAGGGATAGAAGATTACTTTGGATATTTAAAAGAGAAGAAATATATAGTCTATTTGTTTTGTAACAAGTTCTGTAAATAAAATAATTTATACTATTTATAAGAAAAGTTGTGCTTTGCTTTATGAGAAATTAGTTTGTGGAACAAACATGTTAACGGGCAATAAAACTAGGATTTCTCAATAAATAAGGTTGGCTGCATGAAATATTTTACATGTTTCTGCCTCGTTGTGATCCTGAACCTCTTCCAATCTAGTCTGACTCTTCATTTTTAACATCAGACACCCTTATAAAGCCCCTTCCTTCAGCTTCCCTTCCATGCAAGCTACAAACTTTAAGGGCTTAAGATGTTTCCCTTCTTGGGCACAAAACTTCATCTTGGGTAAAGTAATAACTGGGTAAACAGTGAACACAACTGTATTCTTGCCCTGTAGGTTTGTCAGCAAAAGGAAATCGATAGGTTGAGAAATGCATTCTATTTGTATTATTTGATGGCATGTGGTCAGTTTTGATTACAGGTAAGTCTGTGTGTGTGTGTGTGTATTTAATTTTTATTTTATATTGGAGTATAGTTGATTAACAATGTTGTGTTTGTTTCAGGTGTACAACAAAGTGATTCAGTTATATGTATACAGGTATCCTTTTTCAAATTCTTTTCCCATTTAGGTTATTACAGAATATTGAGGAGAGAGGTAAGTTTTTATCCCAAGTGGGTCTGGTTTCTTTCTTTCTTTTTTTTTCACATACCTCCTTCTCTGGCAATACAAGTGTATTAGTATTAGGCACAGCATAATCTTTCCTCTAAAGAAATTTGGCCATTTTAACCATTTGCAAACCATTCTTACAAATTCCAAATTACTTTTGTTGCTTAAAAGACTAAGGGAAGCAATGGATTTGTGAACTGGAATAAAGGTGAGTAATTACAGGAAGCAGTCAGGCTGGCTTCAGTCCCCACTGCCCTGCTCCATGGACTTACATTCCATCCTTAGATCAGCTGACTATTCAAACTCATTCTTAATAAATTCCCTATAGATAACTCCTTTCACTTTGGATGTCCCCCTTAAGCGTCCCAGGAGAAGGTTCAATCACTCATCTTCTCATGCTTTTCTCACTTCTGTTCTCTTACAGGTAACCTGACTGGGACAGCAGAAAATTATCCCAGTTCACCGAGCAGGGTTTTGGCAGTTTTGGATCTTGACCTGAAGGAATCAGCCGGCAGAAAGGCAGGTGAGGTCATTCTAGGCGGAGGGAGCAAAGTGGGCCAGCAGAGGTGTGAAGACACACAGACTGGAGGATGGTTCTGGCTGAAAGGAAAGGGGGCCCACAGGGCTGGAGAAGATGGCCCCAGATTGTTCAGGACCTTACATGTCAGGGGGCCCGCATCCTTAGGCGCATGCAGCTTAACCAGATGTCACTGTCAGAGCCCAGAGATTTCACACCAATCCTAGCACACTGTAGCTGGCATTCACATCTGCACTGGGGACTGTGGAAAATCAAAGAAGCACTTAAACCTCTTTCCCTTTTTCTCACTTTTTCACTCTCGCCTAATCTCTGTCTTTAGCCTTGACTCTCCACCCCGTCAAGTCCTCCTCATAAAACTCTGCACTGAATCAGACCTCAGGTTCTGTGCCTTCTGACTCCATTGTCTGCTCTCACGATCCTCTCTTTCTCATAAGAAACACTTGTTCCTATTGAGAATGGGATGTATTAAATGAGTCTAATAAGTATATTTTAATCTCTACCACATAGGACCCTCCCAGGTCAGAATGGGCAGGTGAGGACAGAATGGACAGATGAGAACCTTGGGACAAAAATAAATGATAAAGCTGTTGTAGTGATCCAGGTAACAGCTATTAAGTTTTTAAACTAAGACAGTGACCATGTGGATAAAGTGGAAACTTATTCAAGGATCTTTTAAAGGTAAAACAAACAAGATTTTGAGGTCTCACAGGGGGAAGAGGGAGGCTAAGGTAATTTAGAGATTTCTGGCTTGACCAGGTTGGTTGAGCCTTAAATGAAATACATGCTGTGGTGATAGAGAAGAGAAACACTGCAATGAATTTGAGTTGCCTATGTCATACCCAGTGGCCATATATGTACAGTCTGGAGCTTAAGAGACAGATTTGAGCATAAAATAGAATCATAGGGTTGCCTTTCACTGGAAATGGATGAGTTCACCTAGGAGAAATAGGCAGCAATCTGACTTGTTATCAGTTAAAATAATGCTCATCGGGTTGGAGGCCTGATGCCCCAGATGTGGTGGTGAGCACTTCGCATCCCTTCTCTCTCAAATCCCCTAACAGAGTATGTGTTTCAGTGCTACTACGCCTGCTCATGGCAGCTTCGTAAAAGCTAGGTGTCTCTGTCCCACAGTGCCAGTCTTTGAATTCAGCGTTGTCAGATCAGCAGTTCTTAATCTTTTTTTTTTTTTCTTTCTATAGATTTTCAGGATCACATGAAAGAAGTCATAGCTTCTGTCTGACAGAGGCATGAGCATCCATGGCCAGAGAGAGAAGACAGCCCAGAATGAAACCCTGGAAAAGAGAGTGTTTTGGTGAAGACAGACAGAGGCAATACCAGAGACATCAGGGAAGGCAGAGAAGGATGCAGTTGAGTTGGTTTAATTAGCAGTTTAGACCGTTTTATCTTATTTATTTATCAACCCTATCCACCCACTTAGGTGGTTGTTTTTTTTTTTTTCTCTTCTTCTGCTTCTTTCTCCAGGATAACTGGAATCAGTATTGAGATGAAAAGTTAGACCCTGGCCTGGGCAGGGAGACTGCTGAAGAATTAAAAATAATGAGTGTGGCCAAGTGATGGCCTCATCTGGGTGTTCAAGGAAGAACGGGGAGCTGCCCTGTAAGTCCATGCATACCCCTAAAGATGTTGTATTTGCGCTTTCCCTCTTATGTCTTATGATCCTCCTTCTAGGTAACTTGTCTATGATCAGACCAGTTAAGTGATTCGTTCAGAGTTACGGAGCACAGTCCATGTTCAGTTTTATACGGCCAGTAGTGAAGAAGGGCTCTCTGTGTCCAAGACAGATCCAGAATTAGCACGCTGACACACGACTAGGTCAGGAAACAAGGGCACAGGACCGTAGGGTCCAAGTGGCAGTCCAGGTTTCATTTTCAAAAGCAGGGCTGTTCAGAGGTGTTTGCGATTCCTCTGTCCTGAGAGAGACCCTGACGGTGGACAGAAGTGGCGTGGAGGAAAACAGCGCTGGAGTGAAGGCTTGGGAAGTGAGCTGTCACTGTACAGGTTGTCTTTTCCAGAGGCGTTAGAGTTGAGAGGGGGTCAGAGCCAGCTGCTCAGGTTTGGAGTGAACGGGACATGGTGGCTTGGAGTTCTCAGGGTGGTGAGCACAGTGAGTGCTGGGTAGTGAGCAGCTTCACCGAGAAGGCATTTTGAATGAGGGCGGAAACTTAACGGCCAGCAGAGAAGCAAGGCAGCAGGGAACCGTGGACATCATCTTGGCCCCAAGTTCCTGAGGTGTAGATGAAAGAAGATCCTCTAAGCCAGAGGGTTTCAGGAAAAGTGGAGTCCTCAAAAACCTAGTATAGAGTTTTACCAGTACCCACCTGACCTGCCTCTTGAGAAACCTGTATGCAGGTCAGGAAGCAACAGTTAGAACTGGACATGGAACAACAGACTGGTTGGGGAAACAGTGGAAACTGTGGCTGACTATTTTTCTGGGCTGCAAAATCACTGCATATCGTGATTGCAGCCATGAAATTAAAAGACCTTTACTCCTTGGAAGGAAAGTTATGACCAACTTAGACAGCATATTCAAAAGCAGAGACATCACTTTGCCAACAAAGGTCCGTCTAGTCAAGGCTATGGTTTTTCCAGTGGTCATGTATGGATGTGAGAGTTGGACTATAAAGCTGAGCGCTGAAGAATTAATGCTTTTGAACTGTGGTGTTGGAAAAGACTCTTGAGAGTCCCTTGGACTGCAAGAAGATCCAATCAGTCCATTCTAAAGGAGATCAGTCCTGAATATTCATTGGAAGGACTGATGCTAAAGCTGAAACTCCAGTGAGTACTTTGGCCACCTGATGCGAAGAGCTGACTCATTTGAAAAGATCCTGATGCTGGGAAAGATGGAGGGCAGGAGGAGAAGGGGATGAAAGAAGATGAGATGATTGGATGGCATCACAGACTCAATGGACATGGGTTTGGGTGGACTCCGGGAGTTGGTGATGGACAGAGAGGCCTGGCATGCTGTGGTTTATGGAGTCGCAAAGAGTCGGACACGACTGAGTGATTGAATTGAACTGAACTGAGAATCCTCAAAAACCTAGTATAGAGTTTTACCAGTGCTAATAATCCCAGGGATTGCAGAGGCTCTTTGGAAGAGCAGAGCTCTGGTAACTTCCTAAAGAGAGGGTTGATACAGTTGTCAGGGCGCCACCTGTTGGTAGTGTTGACTGAGTGATCACTTCCACAAGGCAGTGTCAGGATTTATGATGCATAATTGCCGGAATGAAGGCTAACTCATTCACTAGCTAGTTGTACCTTCTATTTCTTACATCCAGTCTACACAGGGGAGATTATGCCGTTACAAGAGATTTCTGAATAACAGGACGTCACCCTCCCCCTTGACCATGTACTTCAGGGTTATACTGGCCTGGACTGAACTGACATGAATTCTTTATATTTTTTTTTATCACTCTTTTTCAAAGCATTTTAATTGAAGGATGATTGCTTTACAATATTCTGTTGATTTCCACCATATGTCAACATGAATCAGCCAAAGGTATACATATGCCCCTTTCCTCTTGAACCTGCCTCCCACCCCATCCCACCGCTCTAGGTTGTCACAGACCACAAGGCTGACTCCCCGCGTTACACAGCAGATTCCCACCGGCCATCTGTTGCATGTGGTCCCATATATGTCTCCATGCCGCTCTCTCAGTTCATCCCTCCCTCTCCTTCCCGCACCGGGTCTGCAAGTGTGTTCTCTGTGTCTGCATCTCCATTGCTGCCCTGCAAGTAGGTTCATCAGGACTGTCTTTCTAGATTTCTCATTATGCGTTAATACATGCTATTTGTTTTTCTCTTTCTGGCTTACTACTGTATGTAATAGGCTGTCCGTTCATCCACGTCACTAGAACTGACGCAAATGCATTGCCTGTTATGACTGAGTAATATCCCATTGTATGTATGTACCACGCCTTCTTTATCCATTCGGACATCTAGGTTGCTTCCATGTCCTGACTATTGTAAATAGTGCTGCAGTGAACATTGGGGTCCGTGGCCTTTTACCACTGTGATCTTCTCAGAGTATATGCCCAGTAGTGAGATTTCTTGGTCATATGGTGGTTTTATTCCTAGTTTTTAAAGGTCTCTCCATGTTGTTCCCCATAGTGGCTGTAAAAGTTTATGTTCCCACCAATAGCGTGTCACACATTCCTCATATTGTTTGTAGGTCTTCAAAAATGAAAGAATAGTGTACGCCTGTGATTCTCTGCCTTCAAAACCAAAACCAGTGATTACTGGAGCATTTCATGTTTTTCACACAGGAATGTGACTTCATTTCCCCATAGCTGCTTTGAAGGTAAGAGGTTTGTTATTAACAACTGTGAGTTTTGGGGCGTTACGAACATGCAGGATTACAACAGCCTCCTGTCTTTTCATCCTGAAATCAAGGACTGGTGTCAAGTGTCAACTCCTAAGCATCTTCAAAAACAGGTTCCCTGCCCCACCTTTTTGTTGTTGTTGTTCAATAGTTTTATCTATAAATTGCACCCTTTTTCCTTTTTTAAATAGAAGTATGGCACATCTACAGTGTCATGCCAATCTCCCTGTGTAGCAGAGTGACTCAGGTTTACACATATACATTCTTTTCTGTTATGGTTTATCCCAGCAGACTGAATATAGTTCCCCGTGCTGTACAATAGGATCTTGGAGTTTATTCATCCTGAATGTAATACTTTGCGTCTCCTAACCGCAGGTTCTCACTGCATCATCTCCCAGCTCTCAGCCTTGGCAACCAGAAACCTAATCTCCATGTCTGTGCGTCTGTTTCTGTTCTATCGATAGGTTCACTTGCGCCATATTCTAGATTCCACATGTGACTAGTATCATCTTTTATTTGTCTTTCTCATCCGGAATTACTCCACATAGTATGATAATGTCCAGTAGCATTCATGTGGCTGCAAGAGGCATTGTTACATTCCTTTACAGGGTTAGTGATGCTCCGTTTATGTATATGCCACGGTCTGAAGATGGACACGTTGGTGCTTCTAGGTCTTGGCTAGTGTAAATGCTGCTACCGTGAATATTGTGGCGCGTGTGTCTTTTCGAATTGTGCTTCCTCTCAGCTGAGAGGCCCAGGAGTGAGATGACTGGGCTACGTTGTGGCTCCACGTTTAGTTCTTGAAGGAAGCCCTGTATGGTTATCCATCATAAGGAAGTGGAAGTCGCTCAGTCATGTCCGACTCTGCGACCCATGGACTATCGGATTCTCCAGGCCAGAATACTGGAGTGGGTAGCCTTTCCCTTCTCCAGGGGATCTTCCCAACCCAGGGATCGAACCCAGGTCTCCTGCATTGCACACAGATTCTTTCCCAGCGGAGCCACGAGGGAAGCTGTTCTCCATCATGGCTGTTAGCAGTTGACATTCTTTGAAATGGCATAAGAGGGTTATCTTTGCTCCAGGCCACCTCTGACATTTAACATTGGTAGTCTTTTTGACGACAGCCAATCTGAGTGGTGGGAGGTGATACTTCGTTATAGTTTTAATTTGCAGTTCTCCAAAGGTAACTGACTTGGAGCCTCTTTTCATATGCCTTCCAAATAAAAGGAAAGCAACAACAAAAAACCGTCTGCAGTAAACTGAACTCTTAAAGGTTCACCATGTTTTGCACTGGTTTTCAGTTTTCTACCTAATAAGGACATGCTTACGGAAGGATGTCCATCACACCCCACGTGCTAAGTCACTTCAGTAATGGTAGACTCTGTGACCCTATGCACTGTAGCCCTGCAGACTCCTCTGCCCATGGGGTTCTACAGACAAAAATACCAGAGTGGATTGCCTCCTCTCCTCCCGGGGACCATCCTGACCCAGGAATGGAGCCCCCATCTCATGTGTCTCGGGAGCTGCAGACGAATTCTTTATCCACTGAGCCACCAGGAAAACCCTTACACCCCAAGGCCTTGCAATTTGAAGTGCTCCTGAACATTCGTTTTTAAGTTATTCTTATGGGAAGAATCGACAAGGCAGCGTAACTTTCTCAGGCCGCTTTCGGATTTCTTGGCAACCAGAGCCCTAGAGAAAAGTCATGTTCCTGAGCTGTAGATAAGTGTGGCATGTGCCAGGGCTCAGGCCTCCTTACATCTGCCTCCGTATCGGCCTCAGGCAAAGCCCACGCCTGCGCAGAAGGCAGTGCTGGGGAGGCCCTGGTAGCCAGCTGGGGAGATGCTGAAGTAGGAGCTGAGGCGGGAGCCCACCTCGGGGAGACTGGACGGCACGTGCCTATTCAGAGCTCTCCCTGCCTAGAGGGTCCGCTGTTTTCTGAACACACCATGCACACTGTGGTCGAGCTGTGGAGCAGTCGGGATGGATGGTGGGGTCCAGTCCCCCAGGGACCAGGCACTCCAGGTCCAAGGAGGGCTTCTTTTTGGTACATTGCCCCCAGCTCCCTCAGCTCCAGCTCAGTCTGGCCTTAGGTCCCAAGTCTGCTCAGGTTTCTGTGGTGTGAAAGCAGCCCAGGGTCCCCAGGCCTGAGTGAAAGACCGTTCAATTTGGTTTGTTTTGAAAGTTAATTTTCCTTGCATGGTGGATACAGTTCATTTCCAGTGTTTGTTTTAGGTGTAGTCAGCTGATTCACTTATACCTGTATGTAATTACAGGCTGCTTAGTAGAATTCCCTGTGCTAAAGGCTAGGTCCCTGTGGATTATTTATTGTATGTCTGTGACTGTCCATATGATAATCCCTACTTCCTAATTTACAAAACTGAATTTATAAGCATGTTCATTGGTATCAGTTTTTAGATTGTACCCAATGGAGTTAAACAGCTGACCTCCCTTAGGATCATCATCAGCATGTCTGTTTATGTTGCTGGAAAAGACTTTTTTCATACTTTTTGATTGCTGCATCATATGCCAGTGAATATATGGATATGAATGTGTATGTGTATATATGTATGTGTACCATGTGTTTATCCTTCGCTGAAAGTGGACACTGTGCACGCATTCTTCAGTTCAGTTGAGTTGCTCAGTTGTGTCCGACTCTTTGTGACCCCATGGACTGCAGCACGCCAGGCTTCCCTGTCCATCACCAACTCCTGGAGCTTGTTCAAACTCACGTCCATCGAGTTGGTGATGCCATCCAATGATCTCGTCCTCTGTCATCCCTTTCTCCTCCCACTTCAGTCATTCCCAGCTTCAGGGTCTTTTCAAATGAGTCAGTTCTTTGCATCAGTATTGGCCAAAGTATTGGGGTTTCAGCTTTAGCATCAGTCCTTCCAATGAGTATTCAGGACTGATTTCCTTTAGGAAGGACTGGTTGGATCTCCTTGCAGTCCAAGGGACTCTTAAGAGTCTTCTCCAACACCACAGTTCAAAAGCATCAATTCATCGGCACTCAGCTTGCTTTATAGTCCAACTCTCACATCTATACCTGACTACTGGAAAAACCATAGCTTTGACCAGACGGACCTTTGTTGGCAAAGTAATGCAGTCTTGGGCTGTGATAAATATCAGTGCAGTGAACACTGGAGCATAGGTGTCTTATCAGATGGTCTGTTCTCCATCTGCAGAGGCCCAGCATTGAGAAGGCCAGAGATTGTGGTAGCTCCCATTTAGTTTTTGGAGGAAGCTTCCTCCTGTTCTCTGTCCTGGCTGTTTCCCAGTTGTTGTTACCCAAAGAAAATGTGAAAGTGTTCTGGTTTCTCCAGGCCCTCTGCAGCATTTATTGTTGGTGGTGTTTCTGTGAATGGCTGTTCTGAGTGGTGGGAGGTGGTGCCTCATTGGAGTTTTGATATGCAGTTCTCCACTCATGAGCGATCTGGAGCCTGTTTCCTGTGCTTTAAGGTGACCTCTTGAGAGTGTCTTCTTGAAGGTTCCGTTTGTTTTGATATGCTCTCCGATTACCTCCCCCAGCACATTGCTTGAGGAGAGGGATCTCTACAGCCCCACAAGCTTTGTAAATTTGAAGTGCTTCAAAACACTGATTTGTAAGCTGTTGTTACCAGAAGTGCCCACAAGGCGGCAGCACTTTCTCAGGCCCATTAGAAGGCCTGCCGTCTTGTGGACACTTCCCTTATGGCTCAGCTGGCAATGCCGGAGACCTGGGTCTGATCCCTGGGTTGGGAAGATCCCCTGGAGACGGGAAAGGCTACCTACTCCAGTATTCTGGCCTGAAGAATTCCATGGACTGTATAGCCCATGGGGTCGCAAACAGTCAGACATGAGTGAGCAACTTTCACTGGCAACCAGAGCCCTAGAGACAAGTTGTGTTTCTGGGTTGTAGATGAGTGGAATGTGCCAGGGCCTGGGTCTCCGTACATCTTCCCCTTTATCTGTACCACTCCAGACAAATCCCAAGCCTGGGAAGAAGGCGAGTCTGGGGAGGCTGTGGTGGCCACGTGGGGACATGCCAAGGTAAGAGGCTGTGGTGGGAACCCGTCTCAGGGAGACTGGAACCAACAGCCTGTTTGGAGCTCTCTCTGCCTAGAGGGTCCACCGTTTTTGGGGTGTACTAGGCTTGGCTGAGCTGTGGGACGGCCTGCCTGGATCTCTAGCGTGAAGTCCCTGCCCCGGGTCCAGGCACTCCAGGTCTGAGGGGGGCTTCCTTTTGGCACACCGTCCCCAGTTACCTCAGCTCCAGCCCAGTCCGGCCTTGGGTCCCAGGGGTGCTCAGACTCCTGGACTGTCAGAGCCGAGGGGCCGCTGGACTGGGTGGAAGGCCAGTCATGTTTGGTTTCTTTTGAAAGTTAATGTTTCTTGCATGGTGGATGCAGTTCATTTGCAGTGTCCATTTCTTTTGGGTGTACCGCCATTGGACTCACTTATGCATAAATGTCTTGCTCTTGGAACTGTTTTTCTAGATAGATAGTTAGAGGCTGCAGAGTAGAAACCCATGTACAATATGCTAGGTCCTTGTGCATTTTTTATTGGATGTATATGACTGTCCCTCTATCAATCCCAACCTTGTAATTTATAAAACTTGGTTGATAAATGTGATCATTGGTATCAACTTTCTCATTGTACCCAATGGAGTTTTCTTAGGCAACTGTTCCTTGTCTGACTAGCTACCATTAGGATCATCAAAATGTCCATTCATCTTGCTGGAAAGGGTATTTTGCATACTTTTTGATTGCTGTGTCATATGCCAGTGAATATGTGTATATGAATGTGTGTGTATGTGTGTATCACGTGTTCATCCATCCATCTCTGAAAATGGACTCTGTGTGCATGCCATCTTGGGCTGTGATAAATATTGGTGCAGTACATACTGGGGTGTAGGTATCTTATCGGATGATTGTTCTCCACCTGCAGAGTCCCAGCGCTGAGAAGGATAGATACTGTTGTAGCTCCTATTTACTGCTTGAAGGAAGCTCTCTCCTGTACTTTGTCCTTGCTGTCGTCCCCAGTTGATGTTTCCCAAGGAAATGTGGGAGGGATCTGGTTTCTCCAGCCCCTCCTCAACACTTATTGTCAGTAGTGTTTTTGTGAATGACCGTTGTGAGTGGCAGAAGGTGATACCTCATTATGATTTTGATGTGCAGTTTTCTACTAATTAACAGTCTGGAGCCTGTTTCTTGTTCTTTCCAAACAAACAAGCAAACAAAAACACTGTTGTGCCTTAAAGTGAGTTCTTGAGATCGTCTTCTTGAAGGTTCCCTTTGTTTCGATATGCTCTCTGATTATCCACCCCAAAGCACTGTTTCAGCAGAGGGGTCCCCACAGCCCCACACTTCAAAATTTGTGAATTTGAAGTGCTCTGAAGCATTTATTTTTAAGCTGTTGTTATTAGAAGTGTCCACAAGGCGGCAGCACTTTGTCAGGGCCATTTGATGTTTTCCTGGCAACCAGAGCCCTAGAGAAAACTCATCTCTAGCCCTAGAGAAAACAATCCATTTCCTGGGTTGTAGATGAGTGGAATGTGCCAGGGCCTGGGTCTCTTTACATCTTCTCCCTTATCTGCACCACCCCAGACAAATCCCCAGCCTGCACAGAACGCGATGCTGGGCATGCTGTGGTAGTCAGGTGGGAGATCCATGGTGTAAGAGGCTGTGGTGGATATCCACCTTGAGGAGACTGGAGACGAGGTGCCTATTCGGAGCTCTCTCTGCCAAGAGAGTCTAACCTTTTTGGGCGTACTGGACTTGGTTGAGCTGTGGGATGGCCCGCCTGGGTCTGGAGCGTGGCATCCCATGCTTATGGACCAGGGTGTCCAGGTCTAGGAGGACTTCTTTTTGGTACATCCTCCCCAGCTGCCTTAGCTCCAGCCCAGTCCAGCCTTGCTCCCAAGGCTCCTCAGGCTCCTGGGCTGTGAGGGTGCCCAGGGACCCCAGGACTGAGGGGAATACCGTTCACGTTTGGGTTCTTTGGAAAGCTAATGTTTCTTAGATGGTGGATAGAATTCATTTCCAGTGTTGTGTTTGTTTTGGGTGTCCAGCCACCTGATTGACTTACACGTAAGTGTCTATCTCTTGGAACTGTTTTGCCCTGTAGGTCGAGACTGCTGGTAGAATTCCCTCTGCTGTATGCTAGGTCCTTGTGCATTTTTATTGTATGTATATGACTGTCACTCCGTTAATATCAAGCTTCTAATTTATAAAGCTCAGTCGATAAATGTGGTCATAGGTATGAAATTTTAGATTGTACTCAATGAAGTTTTGTTAGGCAGTTGTTCCTCCTCTGACTAGCTTCCCTTAAGATCATCAGCTTGTCTGTTCATGTTGCTGGAAAGGCATTTTTCATGCTTGTTGATTGCTGTCATATGCCAGTGAATGTATGAATGAATAAGGATGTGTGTGTCTGTGTATGTTTGTGTGTGTGCCACGTGTTTATCCGTCTGTCTCTGAAAATGGACACTGTGTGTGCATGCAGTCCTGGCCCGTGATAAATAGTGATGCAGTGAACACTGGAGTGTAGGTGTCTTTGCGGGTGACATGTTCTCCACCTGCGCAGTCCCAGCATTGAGAAGAAGACATAATGTGATAGGCCCTATTAAGTGTTTGGCAGAAGCTCCCTCCTGTTCTGTGTCCTGGCTTTCTCCAGTTGACAATTCCCAAAGCAAATGTTGAGGGTTGCCGTTTCTCCAGGTCCTCTCCAGCTGTGTCTGTAGTCTTTTAGTGAATGAGCATTCTGAGTGGTAGGAGGTGGTACCGCATTAATAGTTTTGATGTGTGGTTGTCTGTTAATTAGAAATCTGGAGCCTGTATTCTGTGCTTTCCAAGCAAAAGAAAAAAAGAAACATTAATATGCCTTAAAGTGACCTCTTGCGATTGTCTTCCTGACGGTTCCCTTTGTTTTGATATGCTCTCTGATTACCCACCCAGCACACTGCTTTAGGAGAGGTGTCCCTACATCCCCCCAGTTTAGCTCAGTCGCGTCCAACTCTTTGCGACCCCAGGGACTGCAGCACAGCAGGCTTCCCTGCCTATCACCAACTCCTGGAGCCTGCTCAAGCTCATGTCCATCGCGTCACTGATGCCATCCAACCATCTCATCTTCTGCCATCCCCTTCTCCTCTTGCCTTCAGTCTTTCCCAGCATCCGAGTCTTTTCTAATGAGTCAGTTCCTTGCATCAGGTGGCCAAAGTATTGGAGCTTCAGCTTCAATATCAGTCCTTCCAGTGAATATTTAGGATAGATTTCCTTTAGGATGGATTGGTTTGATCTCCTTACAGTCCAAGGACCTCTCAACAGTCTTCTCCAACACCAGAGTTCAAAAGTATCAATTCTTTGACCCTCAGCCTTCTTCCTGGTCCACCTCTCACATCTGTACATGACCACTGGAAAAACCAAAGCTTTGAATAGATGGACCTTTGATGGTAAAGTATTGTCTCTGCTCTTTAATATGCTGTCTAGGTTGGGCATAGCTTTTCTTCCAAGGAGCAAGCGTCTTTTAATTTCATGGCTGTAGTCACCATTTGTAGTGATTTTAGAGCCCAAGAAAATAAAGTCTGTTACGGTTTCCATTGTTTCCCAATCTATTTGCCGTGAAGTGATGGGACCGGATGCCATGATCTTCGTGTTTTGAATGTTGAGCTTTAGGCCAACTTTTTCACTCTCCTCTTTCACTTTCATCAAGAGGCTCTTTAGTTCCTCTTCACTTTCTGCCATAAGGGTGGTGTCGTCTGCATAACTAAGGTTATTGATATTTCTCATGATGTACTCTGTATGTAAGTTAAACAAGCAGGGTGATAATATATAGCCTTGACGTACTCCTTTCCCAATTTGGAACCAGTCCATTGTTCCATGTCTGGTTCTAACTGTTGCTTCTTGACCTGCATACAGATTTCTCAGGAAGCAAGTAAGGTGGTCTGGTATTCCCATTTCTTTAAGAACTGTCCATAGTTTGTTGTGATCCACCCAAAGGCATTGGCATAGTCAGTGACGCAGAAGTAAATGTTTTTCTTTAATTCTCTTGCTTTTTCTATGATCCAGTGGATGTTGGCAATTTGATGTCTGGTTCCTCTGCCTTTTCTAAATACAGCTTGAAGATCTGGAATTTCTTGATTCACATATTTTTGAAGTCTGGCTTGGAGAATTTTGAGCGTTACTTAGCAGCGTGTGAGATGAGTGCATATTTGAAGAGCTCGAAAGCATAGATTTTAAGCTGTTGTTATGGGAAGTGTCCACAAGGTGGCAGCACTTTCTCAGACCCATTTGAGGTTTTCCTGGGAACCCAGGGTCCTAGAGAAAAGTCTTATTTCCTGATTATAAATGAGAGTGGAACTTGCCAGGGCTCGAATCTCTTTATGTCTCCCCCCTTATCTGCACACCCCAGAGAAATCCCAAGCCTACACAGAAGCAGTGCCTGCGATGAGTGGTAGTCAGGTGGGGAGATGCGGAGGGAAGAGGCTGTGGTGGGATCCCACATCCGGGAGACGGGACCAGGTGCACAGGCACCTGGGTCCACCTTGAGGGTCCAGCATTCTCGGAGCATCTGAGGCTTGGCTGAGCTGTGGGACAGGCTGCCTGGGTCTTGAGCGTGGGGTCCTGTCCTCCGTGGGCCAGGCACTGCAGGTCCGAGGAGGGCTCCTTTTGGTATGCCCTCCCCAGCTGCCTCAGCTCCAGCTCAGTCCAGCCTTGGTCCAAAGGGTGCTCAGGCTCCTGGGCTAAGAGGGTACCCAGGGGCCCCTGGACTGAGGGGAATAATGTTCATGTTTGGTTTCTTTGAAAGTTGTCTTCTAGCGTGGTGGATACAAATCATTTCCAGTGTTGCCTTTGGTTAGGATAGACAGACACCTGATTCCCTTATACAAGTATGTCGTCTTCTTGGAATTATTTTGCTGAGTAGAATTCCCTCTGCTCTACTTGAGGTCCTTGTGCATTATTTATTCGTATGTATATGAGTGTCCCCATCTTAATCCCAAGCTTCTAATTACAAACCTCGGTTGATAACTGTGTGTTGGTATCTGTTTTTAGACTGTACCCTCTAAACTGTACCAGTGGAGTCTACTGAGGCAATTGTTTCTTCTCTGAGTTGCTTCGCCTATTGTCAGCATCTCTGTTCATGTTGCTGGAAAAGACATTTTGCATACTTTTTGATTGTGGTGTCATATGCCAGTGAATGTGTATATGGATGTCTGTGTGTGTGTGTGTGCACCATGTGCCCACCCATCCACCACATGCTCACCCATCCATCTCTGAAAATGGGCTCTGTGTGCATGCAGCCTTGGCACGTGATACCATTGTTGCAGGCAACACGGGTGTGTAGGTGTCTTTTCGGGTGATATATTTTCCACCTGCAGAGTCCTAGCGTTGCAAAGGCAAGATACTGTGGTAGCTCCTATTTACTTTTTGAAGGAAGCTCCCTGCTGTTCTGTGTCCTGGCTGTTCCCAGTTGACATTACCCAAAGCAAACGTGTGACCGCTCTGGTTACTCGAGGCCCTCTGCAGCATTTATTGTCAGTAGTCCTTTTGGACCATTCTGAGTGGTGGGAGATGGTAGTTCTCTATTCATTAGCAATTTGAAGCCTGTTTCCTGTCCTTTCGATAAAAAAGAAAAGAAAAACCACATCCATTTGTCTTAAAGTAACCTCTTGAAATTGTCTTCAAACTTTCCTGTGTTTTGATGTGCTCTCCAGTTACCAGCCCCAGCACATTGCTTAACAAGTGTCCCAACAGCCCCGCAAACCTGGTGAATTTGAAGTGCTCTAAAAGCATCTTGAAAGTGAAAGTGAAGAGAGAAAAACTTGGCTTAAAGCTCAACATTAAGAAAACGAAGATCATGGCATCTGGTCCCATCACTTCATGGGAAATAGATGGGGAAACAGTGGAAACAGTGTCAGACTTTATTTTTTGGGGCTCCAAAATCAATGTAGATGTTGATTGCAGCCATGAAATTAAAAGACGTTTACTCCTTGGAAGGAAAGTTATGACCAACCTAGATAGCATATTCAAAAGCAGAGACATTACTTTGCCAACAAAGGTCCGTCTAGTCAAGGCTATGGTTTTTCCAGTAGTCATGTATAGATGTGAGAGTTGGACTGTGAAGAAAGCTGAGCACTGAAGAATTGATGCTTTTGAACTGTAGTGTTGGAGAAGACCCTTGGACTGCAAGATCCAAGCAGTCCATCCTAAAGGAGATCAGTCCTGGGTGTTCTTTGGAGGGAATGATGCTAGGGCTGAAATTCCAGTACTTTGGCCACCTCATGCGAAAAGTTGACTCATTGGAAAAGACTCTGAGGCTGGGAGGGATTGGGGGCAGGAGGAGAAGGGGACGACAGAGGATGAGATGGCTGGATGGCATCACCAACTGGATGGACGTGAGTTTGGGTGAACTCCAGGAGTTAGTGATGGACAGGGAGGGCTGGCGTGCCGCAATTCATGGGGTCGCAAAAAGTCAGACACGACTGAGCGGCTGAACTGAACTGAAAGCAGATTTTTAAGCTGTTGTTACTAGAAGTGTCCACAAGCCGGCAGCACTTTCCCATACGGGGGTTTCCTGGCAACCAGAGCCCTAGAGAAAAGTTGTGTTGCTTGGTTGTAGATGAGAGTGGAATGTGCCAGAGCTCAGGTCTCATAACATCTTCCCCCTTATCTGCACCACCCAGACAAATGCCAAGCCTCCACACAAGGCGATGCTGGGGATGCTGTGGTAAGAAACTGTTGTGGGAACCTATCTTGAGGAGACTGGAGACCAGATGCCTATTCAAAGACCTCTCAGCCTAGAGGGTCCACTCTTTTCAGCGTACTGTGCTTGAGTGAGCCGTGGGGTGGCCCAGCTGGATCTGGAGCATGGGGTCCCATCCGCCAGGGACCAGCCACTCCAGGTTCAAGCAGGACTTCGTTTTGGTACCCCTCCCCAGCTGCCTCAGCTCCAGTTCAGTCCAACCTTGGGTCCCAAGGGTTCTCAGGCTCCTGGTATGTGAGAGTGCAGTGACCCCAGGACTGAGGGGAATACTGTTCACATTTGGTTTTATTTGAAGGTTAATTTTTCTTGCATGGTGGATGCAAGTCTTCTCCAGCGCATGTTTGTTTTGGGTATAGAGCCACCTAATTCACTGGTACATTTATGTCCTCTTCTTGGCATTGTTCTGCCCTGTAGGTAGTTAGAGACTGCTGAGCAGAATTCCTTCTGCTACATGCTAGGGCCTTGTGGATTATTTATTGTATGTATATGATGGTCTGCATGTTAATCCCAAACTTCTAATGTACAAAACTTGGTTGATAAATGTGTGCGTTGGTTATCAGATTTTAGATCACACCCAGTGGAATTTTCTGAGGCAATTGTTCCTTCTCTGACATGCTTCACTTAGGAGCATCAGCATGTCCATTCATTTGCTGCGTATTGCATGCTTTTTATGCCAGTGTATATGGATGTGTGTGTGTGTGTGTGTATTATGTGACTGTGTGTGTCTCTTGTGTGTGTCCCACATACTTATCACCCATCTCTGAAAATGACCTCTAGGTGTGCATACAGTCTTAGCCTGTGATAAGTATTGGTGCAGTGAACACTGGGGTGTGTAGTTGTCTTGTTTGGATGATCTGTTCTCCACCTGCAGAGTCCCAGCATTGAGACGGCCAGATACCATGGTAGCTCCTATTTAGATTTTGAAGGAAGCTCCCTGCAGTTTTGTGTCTCGGCTGTTCCCATTTGACATTACCCGAAGAAAATGTGGGAGGGTTCTGGTTTCTCCAGACCCTCTGCAGCATTTATTGTCGGTGGTGGTTTTGTGAATGACTGTCGTGAATGGTGGGAGGTGGTAGGTACCTCTTTATGGTTTTGAAGTTCAGTTGTCATTTAATTAGCGATCTGGAGCCTTTTTCCTGTGCTTTCCAAATAAAAGAAAAAAAAAACCACTAATGTGTTAAAGTGACCTTTGAGATTATCTTCTTGAATGTCCCCTGTGTTTTGATATGCTCTCCGATTACTCACCCCAGCACATTGCTTGAGGAGAGGTGTCCCTGCCTCACAGGGTTTGAGAATCTGAAGTAAAAGCACTGATTTTTAAACTGCTGTTACTAAAGTGTCCACAAGGCGCCAGCACTTTCTCTGGCCCATATGAGGTTTTCCTGGCATCGAGAGCTGTAAAGAAAAGTTCTGTGTTTTTTGGGTTGTAGATGAGAGTGGCATGTGCCAGGGCTTGGGTTCTCCTTAATCTTCCCTGTTATCTGCACCATCCAGACAAATCCCAAGCCAGCAAGGGAGGCGATGCTGGGGATGCCGTGGTAGTTGGGTGGGAAGATGTGGAGGTAGGAGGCTGTAGTGGGAACCCACCTCGTAGAGACTGGAGACCAGGTGCCACAGAGCTCTCAGCCTAGAGGGTCCACCTTTTGGGGGGCCTTTGAGGCTTGGTTGAGCTGTGGGACAGCCCACCTGCATTGGTGAGTGGGGTCCCATCCCTTGGTCCAGGCATTTTAGATCCAAGGTATCCTCCCAAGTTTCTTCAATTCAGCTCAGTCTGGCCTTGAGTCCCTCAGGTTCCTGGGGTGTGAGAGTTGTCCAAGGCCCCCAGGCCTAAGAAGACTCTTCACATTTGGTTTCTTTTGAAAGTTAATTTTTCTTGTGTGGTGGATACAGTTCGTTTCCAGTGTCCAGTTGTTTGGGGTGTACAGCCACGTGATTCACTTCCATTTATGTCTTCCTCTTGGAATTGTCTGGCCCTGATGGTAGTTAAATGCTGCTGAGCAGAATTGCTTGTGCTATATGCTTGGTCTTTGTGGATTATTATTGTACATATATATGACTGTCCCTCTGTGAATCCCAAGTTCCTAATTTACAAAACTCAGTTGAGAAATATATTCATTGATATCAACATTTAGGTACCAGAGAGTTTTCCTAAGCTGTTGGTCCTCTCTGCCTTCCTTCCCTTAGGATATTCATCAGTATATCTGTTGTTCCTGGAAAAGAGTTTTCATGCTTTTTGATTTCTATGTGTTATTCCAGGGAATATTTGTTCATGGATGAGTGTGTATATGCATTTATATGTGTGATTATGTTTGTTTACCGTGTTTATCCACCCATCTGAAAATGGACACTGGAAGGTGCTTGCAGTTGTTGTTGCAGGAAGGGTCCACAAGGTGGCAGCATCACCTCAGGCCCTGCTCTGGCCTTTGGCAACTGGATCCCTAGAAAAGCTCTGCACCTACCTATAGGAGTGCCGTGTGCCAGGGCTTGTCTTTTTTCCCCTTATCCTGCACCCCACATACAGATTCAAGTGCGATGCTGGGCTGGGGATGCTTTGGAGACTGTCCGTGGGAACCCCACATATTCTATGTATAAGACTGTGCTTGTTAATCCCAACCTTGTGATTTAGAAAACTCGGTTTGTAAATGTGCTCACTGGTACCACTTTTTAGATTCTGCACATAGCAGTTCTCATAAGGTGTTGGTCCCTCTCTGTCTGACTTCCTGTACCTAAGATCATCACAGGATGGCCACTTAAGATCATTCACGTCATTGGAAAAGGCATTTTGCATGCTTTTTGATTGGTAGGTCCTATTCCAGTGTGTATATATTTTTGTGTGTGTGTATACATATGTTCTGTACACACACGTTTACGACGTTTATCCGTACATCTCTGAGCATAAACTCTGTGGGGACTTGCAGACGTGGCTGGTGATAAATATTGCTGCAGTGAATGTTGGGATGTAGGTGTCATTTGGAATTACATTTGTTAACTTGGAGAGAGTCAAGAGAAACCAGGAGTGAGGAGGCCAGATTATGTGGTAAACCTATGTTTAAGAATCTCCATACTGTTTTTTTTTCCTTCTATTTACAGGTTACATTCGCTGAAAACACAGTGGCAGCGTTTCTTTTTCTCCACACCCTCTTTGGCTTGACTGATTGTAGATTTTTTAATGATACCCCTTCTGATTGGCATGAAGTGATACCTCAGTATTTTCATCTGTATTAGTCTAACAGGAATAATTTGTCTTTTTTGTCCTCCATTTTTCCTTTTGAGAAATGCTAAGGTTTGTCCTCATTTTTTAATTGTGTTGTTTTTGCCTTTTTTTAAAACGTTATTGGAGTATGTTGCTTCGCAGTGTGGTGTGAGTTTTTGCTGCACAGCAGTGGAAGAGCTGTAAGTGCACACGCACGCCCTCCCTCCGCCCGCCACCGCCTCCCCTCTGGGAAAGCCCCAGGCGGCGAGCTGCGTCACCCTGCGGCTTCCCACCGCCTGTGGCTTCCCACCGCCTGTGCCGCGCCGGGAGAGCCGCGCGTCAGTGCCGCCGCCTCTCTCCTTTCCCAAGCGTGCGTGCCCTCCCTCTGCACCTGTGTTCCCGCCACGCAAATAGTTCCACCAGAAACTTAATAACACAGTTCTGGACAGTATTTCCTTTCCTAAAAGACTAGTAGTAAATTAAAATTTCACCTACAGCTCTTCTTTCTCAGTTATTCCATCGCAGTGTTATTCTAAGAAAGTCCGATTCCAAGATCTATGCTACTGCATGGAAGACGGAAGCTTGCTGTGGCGTGGTAAGACTACTCAGTGATTGACTGTCACTGGAATTTGATATTCCAACACAAACTCTACAATGTATTCACAAGTCCAGGTTGGTGTCATGTCATTTTGATGTGTTATTTGCTTTCCTTTAAGACTCCATTTTGCAATAAATATTTTGAAAGTTAAATATTCATAAGATTGTTCATCCCAGTGATGTACTTTCTACTTGAAGAGTGCATTATGAATGAGATTATGGTTTATGAAAGTGAGAAGTTTCCAGGTTTGAGTAAAAACACTGACCAAAAGGAAAAAAGCTTACCAATATTTAAAAGGGACTAAACACGTAACTGTTCTATCCCTTAGCAAAGGAAACTATCATCTGATGATGATCTTATTTTTGTATTGGGATGTGTACCCTTCATGAATAAAACCTCAAAAGTAAGACTTTAATTCTTTGAATGGCTTCTCCTAGATTAACAGAATCTGCTTACCATCAGCCCCAGGTATACAGTACAGACAGATGTAGGACCTGGACGGGAAACTCCCAGCAGCCGCAGGGCCAGGTAGATAGGAGCTAACACGGCAGGAATGGGAGCCCAGCATTAACCTGACCTGTATTACAGCAAAGCTGGATAAGTGACTTTGAACTGTCTTTTTATTTTTAGATGGCAGCCAAGCATTTTTTTTCCCAGAAATTTATTGGGTGGTGGGGAGGGAGTTGGTGACAGTTGTAGCCTGTAGTTGACCAGTCTGCAAGCTGGAAGCTTCTGGAAGCCTCCTTTGGCATCATGAGTTGCTTTGGGTTTCTGAGCCTTCCATCAAATTTAAAATAACTCGCACTGGTCAAAAATCAGAGAAGCAAGGTTCAAAATCATCATTGTATGTAGTCTTAGTATATAACAAACGTAAGTGAAAAACATCAGTGAGATCATCAGTTTGGAGTATAAATGTGGCTTAAGTGGCCCCAGCAACTATGTGACAGCAGGTTTCTACCAACACTTGTAGGTTTGAGTGTACTGTTTACAGTTTGTAATGCTTTTATGTAGATGAACATCATAATAAACTTGATTTTCTACTGCAGTGTACAACCGTGGAAACAGGCTGAAGGAAGTCTTTTCTTTCAGCATCAGATACCAGGATGAAGAGAGCAGAGATCAGAGTTTGGTTTTCTAGCCGCAGTGCTCAGGGCTATCTGTCGTTTACTGTACAGCCTCGAAAACCTGGACTCCCTCACATCAGAATCGTATTGCTTATACATCATAAAGCAAGTTCCCGCGACATTTATCTGCAGGCTTGGTTTTCAGCTTCCCCGTCTTGCACTGGGAATGAATAACATTTCTTTCTTTTTTATTTAGTGTCTCTTACCTGTTCAGTTCAGTTCAGTCGCTCAGTCACGTCCGACTCTTTGCGACCCCATGAATCGCAGCACGCCAGGCCTCCCTGTCCATCACCATCTCTGAGAGTTCACTCGGACTCACGTCCATCGAGTCCGTGATGCCATCCAGCCATCTCATCCTCGGTCGTCCCCTTCTCCTCCTGCCCCCAATCCCTCCCAGCATCAGTCTTTTCCCCTTCTCTAATTTTAGGTCGTGGGGCTAAAATGGTTAAACAAACACCAACATCTGGCGTACATTTCAGCTGAAATGTTTGCTCTGTGATCACTTCAGTCTGGGTGGTTTTACAGCGGGGAGCTGAGGCAAAAAGTTATTTTAAGAAACTGACATTTTAATGGCACTTTTCCCTTCTAGCATGAACTGCAATGAGGTAACTGGCTGAAAACAGAATCCTCCAGAAGGAACACAGTGAGTGATGCCTATGTTGGCCTTAACGGACAGCACTGATTCCTATGGTTGTGGATTTTGTTAAGGGCACTTACATTTCCAGTTTCTTTAGGAAATTAGGGATCAAAGTTGGTAAGGGTTTAATGGCCTCTCCCCAGCTCCCTCAGCGGCCACTCGTCCCCTGTCATGACTTCTAAGGCCATGCTGCTCTCCCCTTGATCTTAGAGCAAGATGCCCTTTCGATTCCCTTGCTCTTCTAGCACAACCGCTCTTATCAAGACGACCCTTCAGCCAGCCTGGATGCTCTCAGGGAGCAAATCCAGCGCCTCCACAGGTATTCCAGAGGGGCCAGCTCCGGGCCATGCGGACACTCAGAAGGCAGTCTGGCCAATCCTCTGCTGAAAGCCTCCGGTGCCTCTCTTCCCCTCGGCAGTGGTGTAGAGGGTCCCTCCTTCCTTTTTATTTAAAGGCACCTCACTGGAGAGGCTTCTATGACACCAGATAGCGGAGAGCTCTTCACGCCCTACTCATTTCACTGCCACCCTTCCCGGGTTTTAGTTTCTTTTCCAGAGCACTTAACCCCATCTGATGCACTAAGTTTGTAACTGGGAAGATTCCCTGTATGTTTAGTGTCATCTCTTACTTTACTTTTACTGAAGAGTCAGGATTTGAATTCAAGTAGTCTCGGTAAGTCTTATGCCATAAACCAAGGATTCAAATGAGGTAAGTGCGACATTACTGGACCCCGTCCTTAACGCTGTGTGTGTATAAGAAAAAGGAAGTTGAAAGAAACAATGCAGTATTTATTTTTTACACAGTTCAAATGGGGACAAAGTAAAGTCAGCTATAAAAATTCCCAATAATGATCTCTAAAGAAAACCCTTTGTGTATTTGGTTTTACATATTAATTACTCTAGAAAGTTTCTGAACTCTGTTTAATAGCAGATCTCCTTTCTTGATAGTTTCTTGGTACTGCCAGTTCTTGCTATCAGGTCTATAAATAAATTCAGGGAAAACATGAATTAGTTAGCAGTCACATTACTCCCTAACAATAGCTGACCTACTTTAAAAAGAAGGCACTCTTTTTTAAGAATGTCCTTTGTTATGATAAGTATTACAGATGATACAGAAACTTAAGAGTACCTGTTGGTTTCCACTATTTCATTCACTTTATCTATTTTGCAGTGTAGCCTCCCAGCAGCAATAAACCTGGAGAGTTCCCTAAGTGAGAGAGAAGGAGGGAAAAAGCATTTAGCATTAGCCTTATAGAGAATTGTTAGAAAAATGAATTGCACTAAATACATGATTCAGTTGTCTTTCAAGGTAATATTTGGATGCACAGCAGTTGAGCTGACCCCCTTAAGGGGGACAGTTACTGAACACACCCCTCAACAGCAGCGTGAGTGGAGACTCTCCACCCTGTGACGTGGGGGAAAATGAAATCCTTAGATATCTACGAGAGCTGCATGAAGACAACTTTTCAGTAATACCAGAGAGAATATGTGCAAAGTTGACTCCTTTAAAGCATCTATTTGTAATAGAACTAGGTTGAATTTAGAGATTAATATAAGGAGTCCTCCTAATTAAGAAAAACCGTGACAGAGGACTCTCCCCGATACTACACCATCTTGCTCCGAGCACATGAACACCCCAAGTGCCATTTCAAGATGGTGGAGAAACGTGGCTGAGAATGACGTGAAGGCAGCCTAACCCTCACAAGTCCCAGAAACCAGGCAAGGAAAAAAAGATAACTGAGTTATCTTAAATCAGTAAGAACTCTATGTTTACAGAGCGTGCTCTATTCCTATACTCATTAAAAATACATTTGATTCAGTCACTACAACAGCCATTCTTTCAACTGTTAGTTTTTTGAATCATGTTACTGAGTGGCTTTAGGTAAACTGTAAACATTTTTTTAAAAGCTCACTGGTTCTAAACTCACCTGTGTTCACTTTGCAGGTACTCACACAGTTGCGTCTCCAGACTGAAGCTGAAACCCACCTGTGCCTATTGTTCTGAGGCCTACTAAGATCCGCAGGCGAGCTGGGGAAACTCGAGAGAAAGCGAGGAGCAAGCTGCAGCGAGGAGCACTGCCCTGGGCGTGAAGGCAGACTTGGCTCGGTGTGCCCGCTGCTGAGGTAAGACGGAGGGCAACTGCTGCTTCCCCCGCCCTCTGGCCCCAGGCCAGTCTGCCCTTCGTTTCCTCCCTAGAGTCTTGGAGGTGGCTTCGGATGCACCAAGGTTAGCTGTGCCTGCTCATCGCTGCGGCTCTGCCGGTGCGCGCCGCCACAGCCTCCCTCCAGTGAGCCAGGCTGGTGCACTCTCCAATCCGCCTAAGTGTCCCCTTTCACCCTTGCTTCCTGTAAAAATCTTAAGCATGCAATGACATCCACGCTCAAGGCCCCCAGGAGCTTCTCAGCACAGCCTCCTTTCTGAAACGACCAAATTAACTACTTCCTGCCCTAAATGGGGGCCTACGTCCCATTCCCTAGATCCAAACTACGTTTTTGTTGTCTCCCTGTGTGCTAATCAAACATACCCCAAGACGACTCATCTTCTCCAAGCCACCCAGATACTGCCTCATATACAGGTGTCCAGTAAGAATGAGCCAAATATTTGCTGTGTAAAGAGAACCTAAAAACCAGAGTTGCATCCTAAGTTCCAGACGAAACACCTACCAACAAAATTATGCAATACAGCCCACGGGTATGGCTTCTAACCTTACACATGTCAGTAACAGTTGTGTCTATTCAAATAATGGCTTGGTCCTTTTCTCCACCAGTATCTTACTGAGTCTAAGGAAATGGAAAAAGGAAGTACAAGTGTTCTTTAAAGTTACAGAAAGATTTCACCTAAACTCATTTTATCAGGTAAGAAACAAATTTAAAGCAAGGAGTTTCTAGGTAACAACACAGCTCAGTCTGTGCTTGAAGCCTCTGCCTCTAAAGCTGGGCTGAGAGCATGACGGGAAAAACTAACCAATTCAAATACCACCGTGATGGCCTCCAGCATACTGCAGCGTGTCCAACGAGACTTCCTGCTTCAGTGCACCGTATCCAGACTGAGCTGAGCCTCACCCTGCTCCTAAGGAGCGGCGAACGGCCTTCTCACCACAACAATGTTAAGAAACAGCAGAGAAAGAACCCTGTCTTCACACACTGCTCCTCCAGAACGACCCCATGAGCAACAGCTCAGTGCCCCCACCTCCAGACTGTCAACTTCACCAAGAAAACCAAACCTCCCTGGAGAGTCCAGCCTTTTACTTTGGTATGGATAATAAACTAGTCTCACGGCCTTTTTTCTTTCAAAGGAAGAGAAGGAGGAAATTTCTGACTCCATAATTTGGTTATACTTTGTGTGTTTTACTGATTGTAAATATTCCTCTAAACCAACCGATAAATATTCATGTGCATGCTAAGGTGACTGAGGATGAAATGTACTTCTGTCTGTAACTTTCTCTGAAGTCGTTAAAAATAAGGTAAAGCAAATACAGTGTTAATAATGGTAGAATCAAGAATATATAGGAATTTGATGTATAAATCTTTACAATTTCTCCATGTTTGAAATTTTTCATAATTAAACATTAGAAAACACAAAATGGCTAAACACAATATGGTCTTTTAAAAATGAAATGCCTTAGAACAATTAGAAACTACTACATAACCACCATGAGCCACGGCAGACTAGGCCTCCGCGCAAACAGCTGAAGCCTGGGGGACCGCTCCGAGCGAGATGCCGCGTGGCCAGCGCCCTCTGGACCTCTACCTCGCCCCGTCCCCTTGGTGTGAAGACGCACCCTGTTACCCACCCGCAGGCTGCACTTGCTGAAGTGGCTCCCCCGGCGCTGGGACAACGTGAGGCCCCAGGCCCCGCGCACCTATACCTGCCCGCCTCCCACCAGGCTGCAGCTGTGCGTCTCTCTGCACTATCTGATTATCGCTGCAGACTCGCTTCTATCTGAAATGACACACACATTTTTGTGCATACTTGCCAATTCTCCCCAAAACTAGAATAAAACTCCATGAAGACAGACCTGGAATAATGCCAACCATGCAGTAAGGGCTTAGTAGCTCTGTGATGAACCTTTGAATCAAAGGTTCAGTCTTCGATTTTTAGCAACCAAAAAATTGAAGACATTCTCACAAGAGACAGGACCTAACATGAAATGTAAGACAGTGAACTAGGAGTCACTACTGTTGCAGCAGAGTGGATCTCAAAGGTCTAACCGAGACCACTTTGCTACCACAGCACCAAAGCAGAAAGACACGATGAGAAAATGTGCAAGTGGAGAAAGTGTACAAGTTTACACATTCAAAGGTATAACTGAAAAGAATAAATTAACACGATGTTGTTCAAACTTACTGATCAATGAACTCCACACCAACACCAAAAGCTTCTGCCATATAGCCCAGGGTTAATGACCTGTACGATTCCAGCAGCTGGCTGTACGCATGAATTCGCATTTCTCTTACATAGTATCGATAATGAGGCGCAAAAAGCCAGTCCTTTTTCATTTCCTGTTCCACAATAGCTGCAATGAATAAGATGACAAATTATAACAACCTCCCTTTGGATAAACTGATAAACTAGAAGGCGGATTTATAACATGATAAAAATTAATAGCCGTGATCTATAAAGTGTACATAGAATATTAATGAGCAATCCACAGAAGTACAATCATTTTCCTGAATAATACTACCTATCACCACTCTAAGTAATGAGGATGTGGTGTGGTGGGAAACCACAAGATAAGATCTCTGCTGCCACAGCAACTCAATTTCCAAAGGGAAGAAGCGATAAATGAATAAACAAGGTAGGCTCCTAGAATAATAACAAGCTCCATGAAGAAAATAAAAGGACTAGTGACGTGAATAGCGGCCAATTCTGTGTAATCTGTAATATGAATTTGGACATTAAGACCTTCTCAGATCGGTTTATTTGTAAACTTCAGAGGTTTTACCAAGAAAAGGATGTTACTTCCTCTTTCAAATAAAATAGTTCAAAGTACACAGTCTGAATACTTATCAAAGCAAAAAAGCTTATTACAAAGCCAAATAAATGCTACATAGCTCACTACACAGGAGCAGACGGTAAATGATACAAATGATAACTGTTGTCGAAAGATTCATCTCTCTCCTTTGCATTTAAAATGCCTGGGAAATGGAGGGCGGTCCCAAGCCCGGCCCCCGCTGTCCCAGGGGTGCCCAAGGGCTGCTCTCCCTGCACCCCCACCTGCAGGTTGAGTAGGTCAGCACACTGTGCTGCACACCCATCCAAATGCTACTCAGCAGGAAAATACAATGAACCACTGCGAAGAAATGGAAGAACACGGACTTTAGTGCAAGAAACACACTAGTTGTACTACAAGGCTAGTAGTCAGCATGGTACTGACATAGAAAGACAGATCAATGGACCACAAAAGCAAGTCCAGAAATAGACACCTATGACCAATTAATCTATGACAAAGGAGGCAAGAATATACAATGGAGAAAAGACCGTCTCTTCGATAAGAGGTGCTGGACAGCTCCATGTGACAGGATGAAACTGGAACATTCCCTAACACCGTACACAAAAATAAAATGAATCAAAGACCTAAATGTAGGAAAACACAGCACGCTCTCTGACAAAAATCACAGCAGTGTCTTTCTTGATGACCTCCTAGAGTAAAAACTAAACAGGAGTTAATTAAAGGCTCCTTCACCTCAAGAAACCACAGAATGAAAAGACAAGCCATAGAATGGGAGGCATTTGCAAACAAAGCAACCTACAAGGAGTTAATCTCCACAGCACACAAACAGCTCTTGCAGCTCTCCGTCAGAAACCAAACTACCCAAGCACAAAACAGGCAGGATTTCCCTGGGTGGTCCGCGGTTAAGACTGTGCTCTCAGTGTAGGGGCAAGCCTTTGACCCCGGGTCAGAGAAGATCCCACGTGCCTAGCAGCCAAAAAAGAAAAAATAGGGGCAGAAGATCTAAACAGACATTTCTCCGGGGAAGAAATACAGAGGGCCAGGAGGCACAAGAAGCATCAGTAATTATCAGAGAAATGCAATCAGAACTACAATAAGGCCTCACCTCACATTGATCTGAATGGCCATCATCAAAATGTCTACAATAAATGCTGAAGAGGGTGTGGAGGAAAGGGAACATTTTTACACTGTCGGTGGGAATGTAATCTAGTAACAGCCACTATGGAGCAGAATATGGGGTTCATTGAGAAACTAAACACAGAACTACCATATAATCCAGCAGTTCCCCTCCTGGGCATACATATATTTGGAGAAAGCCATAATCAGAAAAAATATATGCACCCCAATGCTCACAGCAGCACCTTACAACAGGCAGGACAGGGAAGCAAGCTCTCTGTCAGCGGGGGAACAGACAGATATGAGTACACGCACAGAGTGGAATGTTACCTCAGCCACAGAAAAGAATGAACTAATGCTGTCGCCAGCCACGTGGATGGACCTGGAGATGATCACACTAAGTGAAAGAACTCAGAGGACAAAAAGCCTATGACATCACTTACGGGTAGAATATGAAAGTCCATACAAAGGACCTCATTTACAAAACACAAAGACTCACAGACTTTGATAACCAGGACAAACTTCTGGTTACCAAAGGGGAAAGGTGGGTTAGGGGGAGGGGAGGCATACATTAGGAGGTTGGGGTTTACACACACACAGTAATATATTACATGTATTTTACAAACAGGTGACTGACAAGGACCTACGGTATAACACAGAGAACTCAACACTCTGTAATAACTAGACAAGAGAAGAATCTGAAGAAGTATACATATATGTATCATGTAACTGAAACCCCAAACACCACTGGGTAAATCAACTCTACTTCAGCACACAATAAATATTTAAGCTTAAAAAGAAAAGAGATGTCAACAGGATGACCCTCAGGCCTGGGTGACCTGGGATGCGGCCACATTCCTGGAGGAGCAGCCTGCTGCCAAGCCAGCACTGGGGTGGAGCTGAGGGAATGGGGCAGATGTGCCTGCAAAGCAGTCCCCCTCCCATGGACCCTCAGTGCCTGGTCCCCTGTGAATGGGACCCCCAATCTCCTGATCTAGGGGGGCCCTCCGAGAGCTCAGTCAAGCCTAGAACACCCAGACTGTGGTCGAGCCGCTGGGCAGGAAGAGCTTTGACGTGTCACCTCGTCTCCCAGTCTCCCAGTGCTGAGGCTCCCACCAGCAGCTTCCCTCCTTGGAGTTGCCCTACCCAAGTACTACAGCACCCTCAGGAGCACAGTTCAGGGAGGTCTTGGGATCTTGAGGAGTGCAGGAGAAGGGGAAAAAAGTCAAAAAGACCCGAGCCCTGGTACATTCCACTCTAATCTACAACCCCAAAACACAACTTTCTCTAGGGGTCTGATTGCCCAACTGGAGCGGGGGCATGAAGGACTGCTGCCTCCTGGTGGACGTTTCCTGTAACAACAACCTGAAAGCCGGTTAACAGACAACCAAAGGAAGCTTTCATGCAAAGATGGGCACAATCAAAGACAGAAACTGTATGGACCTAACATAAACAGAAGACATTAAGAAGAGGCGGCAAGAATATACTGAAGAACTATACAAAAACATCTTAATGAGCCAGATAACCACGATAGTGAGATCACTCACCTAGAACCAGATGTCCTAGGCTGTGAAGTCAAGTAGGCCTTTAGGAAGCATCACTATGAACAGAGCTAGCGGAGGTGATGGAATTCCAACTGAGTTATTTCAAATCCTAAAAGATGATGCTGTGAAAGTGCTACACTCAATATGCCAGCAAATTTAGAAAACTTAACAGTGGCCACAGGGCTGGAAAAGGTCAGTTTTCATTCCAATCCCAAAGAAAGGCAATGCCAAAGAATGCTCAAAGTACCGCACAACTGTGCCCATTTCACATGCTAGTAAGGTTATGCTCAAAATCCTTCAAAGTAGGCTTCAGCAATATGTGAACTGAGAACTTTCAGATGCACAAGCTGAGTTTAGAAAAGGCAGAGGAACCAGAAATCAAATTGCCAACATTAGCTGGATCATAGAGAAAGTAAGGGAATTCCAGAAAAACCTCTACTTCTGCTTCATTGACTATGCTAAAGTCTTTGACTGTGTGGATCACAAAAAACTATGGAATATTCTTAAAGAGATGGGAATACCAGACCACCTTAGCTGTCTCCTGAGAAACCTGTATGCAAATCAAGAACAACCAGTTAGAACCTTACATGAAATGACTGACTTGTTCAAAATTGGGAAAGGAGTATGACAAGGCTGTATACTGTTATCTGTTTATTTAACTTATATGCAGAGTATATCATGCGAAATGCTGGGCTGGATGAATCACCAGAGGGATCAAGATTTCCAGGAGAAATACAAACAACTTCAGATATGCAGATGATACCACTCTAATGGCAGAAAGTAAAGAGGAAGTAAAAAGCCTCCTGATAAGGGTGAAAGAGCAGAGTGACAAAGATGGCTTAAAATTCAACATTAAAAAAAAAACTACCGTGATGGCATTGGGTTCCATCAGTTCATGTTAAATAAAAGGGGGAAAAGTGGAAACAGTGACAGACTTTATTTCCTTGGACTCCAAAATCACTATGGATGGTGACTGCAGCTATGAAATTAAAAGATGCTTGCTCCTTGGAAGGAAAGCTATGACAAACCTAGACAGCATATTAAAAATCACAGACATCACTTTGCCAACAAAGGTGTGTATGATCAAAGCTATGCTTTTTCCAGTAGTCATGTATGGATGTGAAAGTTGGAACCATAAAGAAGGCTGAGCACCGAAGAACTGATGCTTTAGAACTGTGGTACTGGAGAAGACTCTTGAGAGCCCTTTGGACAGCAAGGAGATTAAACCAGTCAATCCTAAAGGAAACCAACTCTGAATATTTACTGGAAGAACTAATACTGAAGCTCCAATACTTTGGCCACCTGATGTGAAGAGCTGACTCACTGGAAAAGACCCTGATGCTGGGAAAGACTGAAGACAGGAGAAGGGGGCGACAAAAGAGGAGATGGTTGGATGGAATCACCACCTCAACGGACATGAGTTTGAGCAAACTCCAGGAGATGGTGATGGACAGGGAAATGTGGTGTCGTACAGTCCATGGGGTGGCAAAGAGTCACACAGGATTTAGCAACTGAACAACAATATGTAAAATAGGTAATTCACAAGGACCTAATAAATAACACAGGGAACTCTACTCAACACTCAGTAATAACCTAGATAGGAAAGGAATTTGAAGAGGAATACATGTATGTATCTCTGTAACTGAATCAGGTTGATTAACACCAAAAACAAACACCACTGTGTAAAGTATCTCTACTCCAGTATACAATACAAATAAAATTTGAAAAGAAAACAACAGAAATATCAACAGCATTCCCCTTAGGCCTGGGGACTTGGGCTGCAGTCACACCCCTGATGCCTGAGCAGCCTTGGGACCCAAGGCTGGACTGAGGTGGGGCTGAGGGAGCTGGGGAGGATGTACCAGCAAACGAGCCCCCTCTGGACCCTGAGTGCCGGGTCCCCTGTGGATGGGACCCCAATTTCCAGATCCAGGCGGGCCCTCCTAGAGCTCAACCAAGCCTACTGCACCCCAGAATGGTGGAACCTCGGGGCTGAAAGAGCTCTCCATGTCACCTGGTCTCTGCGTCTCCTGGGGGTGGGGTTCCCACTGCCAGCCTCCTTCCTGAGTTATCCCACCTAAGCACCACAGCACGCCCAGCAGGGCAGGCTGGGGAAGGCTTGAGGTTGCTCTTGGCGGGGGGCATGCAGGATCGGGGGAAGTCATGAGACCAGAACTGTGGTGCACTGCACACTTATCAAAAACCCGGAACACGACTTTCTCTAGGGCTCTGATTGCCCGAGGAACCCGGGAGGGGCGTGAAGAAGTGCTGCCACCATGTGGACATTTCCACAACAACAACCTGAAAACAAGCGAGAAGGAAAGCCGCTCAGGTGTCTGACTCTGCGACCCCATGGACTACACAGTCCATGGAATTCTCCAGGCCAGAATACTGGAGTGGGTCGATGTTCCCTTCTCCAGGGGATCTTCCCAACCCAGGGATCAAACTCAGGTCTCCCACACTGCAGGCTGATTCTTTACCAGCTGAGCCACCTGGCAAGCCCAGTGCATATTGGCAACTCTTCGAATTCACAAGGCCTGCTGGGCTGAAAAGGACACCTATCCTTTAAGCAATGTCCTAGGGCAGGTGATCAAAAAACAATACAAAGCATGCTGGGCCTTCAACAAGTCAATCTTAAGGGATCAGCTTAAGGTACGTTGCCTTTCTCCCCCTGCCCTTTTCTGAAAGCACGTGAAAATATGCTCCATATTGCTAATTTTTCAAGCAATAATTAGCACCAGTCTGATTGGTCATCATCAAAAAGACTACGAACAGCACTTTGGGGAAGAAGCATAGCTGTGTCCGGATGGCAGAGCTGCTCCGCTGTGAACCTGAAACAATCACATCTTAGTCAGCAGCTCAACTCCAAAATAAAGTAAAAAGCTTAAAAAAAAAAGGACTACACACAGTAAATGTGGGAGAGTGCATGGAGAATAGGGAACCTGTCTATGCTTTTGGGGGACAATGTAAATTGCTAACAGTCACCAGAAGGGACACAATGGAGGTTCCTTAAAGAAACTAAACATAGGGCCGCCTCATGACCTGTTCTCACTCCTGGGCCTTGAGGTGGAGAAAAGCCTTACTTCAGAAAGACAGCATTCACTGCAGCACCATTTACATTAGCGACCAGTCCATCCTAAAAGAGATCAGTCCTGAGTGTTCTTTGGAAGGACTAATGCTAAAGCTGAAACTCCAGTACTTTGGCCACCTCATGCGAAGAGTTGACTCACTGGAAAAGACTCTGATGCTGGGAGGGATTGGGGGGCAGGAGGAGAAGGGATGACAGAGGATGAGATGGCTGGATGGCATCACCGACTCGATGGACATGAGTTTGGGTGAACTCTGGGAGTTGGTGATGGACAGGGAGGCCTGGCGTGCTGCGATTCATGGGGTCACAAAGAGTCAGACACGACTGAGCGACTGAACTGAACTGAACAGGATGCACCCAAAAGCTCCAGGGAAGACGGATGGATCAAGTGAGCGTTTCATACATGTACAATGAAGTATATCTCAGCCATAGAAAAGGATGAGTTAATGTCATTTCCAGCAGCATGCATAGCCCTGGTGATGGTCACAGTAAGCGAAGGAAGTCAAAGAATGACAAAAAGCCTATGAGATCACTTACTGGTCTAATCTACAGACTGATAAAAATGAACTCATTTACAAAACAGAAACAGACTCGAGACTTAGCAATGACACTTCTGGTTACCAAAGGAAAGGGGGTTGGATAAATTAGGGGCTTGGGAAGGACACACACACACTATTGTCAGACAGTAAACAACCCACAAGGACCTGCTGTGCAGCACAGAGAGCGCTACTCAATATTCAGTGATAACCCATGTGAGCAAAGAAGAAAAGAAGAAGGAACATACGTATGCGTGTAACTGAATCACTCTGCTATGCTGCTGAAACTAACAACACTGTAAGTCAACTACACTCCAATAAAGATTTTTTTTAGTTTTTAAATATCTGGGCAATGAGTAAATTTGGTACATATCCCATTTGTCTCAAATTACAGACACCTCCATGAAGCACTCAATGACACACAGGCACTGTGCTCGTGTCAAGATTATTACAAAGAAAAAAAAAGTAAGGTCTGCTCCTAATAACTCTGGGTAGCAGTAGAGAAAAACTGTAATAAAGCATCCCACAATAATTTGTTTTCAAAACAAGGCATATGTCCAATAAGGGCATGGAGATATTCAAAACCATAATATATCACTGCACCCACTAAGATGCCTATAATCAAAAAAACACACCATTAACATGTATTACGGTGGGGGCTGGGGGGACGGGACTGGGACTGGGACTGGGACTGGGACTGACACACTGCTGGTGGTAATGTAAAATGGTGTAGCTGCTCTAGAAAACAGTTTGGCAGTTTCTCAACCAGTTTCTCAAATAGTTACCATATGACCCAGCCATTCCATTACTAGGTATATACCCAGGAGAAAGTATACACTGAGTCCACACAAAAACTTGTATATAAACATGCATTACAACCCTGTTTATAATAACGCCCATCACTGAAAAATGGATACATCCTGTCTCCATGCAGTGGTCTCTCTCTCAGCTGTGAACTGAAGGGAGCTCTGCCACATGCTACAGCAGAGGAGACAGTAAAAGCATTATGCTGGCAGAAGGAGCTGAGCAGAAAGGCTCTGTGTAAATCCACTTATGCGCCATGTCCGAAATAAGCAAATCCATGGAGACAGACAAGGGGCTGCGAACGGGAGTGGAGGTGACTGCCAATGGGCGCAGACCATCTTTTGGGTGATGAGGATGTCCTGCAACCAGTGGTGTGGTTGCACCCCTTGTCAACAGATGGGGCATAAAATAAGAGCACCGGGAATGCAGAGAAAGGATTTATTGAAAACCTCTTTGGCTGCAGGAACAAGGAGAAAGCTCCACATTTGAGCAGAATATAGACCATGGCATCCATAGCCATAAAAAAGGGAGAAGGGCAAGTCCACGCTGCAGCTGTGTGGGCAAACACGAGAGACAGGGCCACGCAGGCCCCTCCACACCTGAGGAGCCCTGTTCCCGCGCTGCAGGGAGCATGAATCCTCATGGGGCTTCCCAGGTGGCTCGGTGGTGAAGAATCCACCTCCCAGGGAGGGGACACAGGTTCGATCCCGGGGTTGGGAAGATCCTGTGGAGGATGAAATTGCAACCTACTCCAGAATTCTTGCCTGAAAAATCCCATGACAGAAAGAGCCTGGCAGGCTACAGTCCATGGAGTTGTAGAGAGTTAGATATGACTGAGCGCGCACACGTGAATTCCCACAAGGCAGCCGAACTTTCTAGGCATGGAGAAAGCACGCCATAAGCACTGGGCCAACACCCACTCCGAAAATAAAAGGTCATCATTTGGAGGCCCCCTTTCCCGAGTTTTGTAAATGCTGCCTATTTATATTAACCAAATACCTTCCGAAACTTGCAGCAGACAAGAGAATTATCAATGCCAAGTTGTTTTAAGTTTTAGGAAAATCTGGGAAGGAACCCTGCGTTGAACACCACAAGCACATTCAACAGATTTTCTCAACCAACATCCCTTGAAAATGATTTGCAAATCAGCACAAAGACTCAGCTAATGCACAGCCAACTCAATTGAAAGGAGAGTCAAATTTCCATACATCTGTCCCCAAAACACTCAATGCTTAGAACCATTTGCTCACTCCTGCTCAGGGGTCAGGCTTACTTCCTCAGCAGAGAATTAGACAGCTGATCTTTCTAGCTGGTGAGGCCACAGAACTGTCCTGTATTTGTCTGTGTTCTGTTTTGTTAAAAAAAACCTTAAAAAAAATGTAAACATCAATCGTACCTTGTGGACCACACAAAAAGATATTTGATCAAAGTCTAAACAAGAATGGGCAAAGGATTAGCCACGCTGACCCCAGAACAACAGCTATCTCTGCACACTGTATTTTTCGTGTATGTGGAAAATCGTCTAAGGCTATCCACAGACAGAGTGAGGAGTGATGAAGACAGCCCGAAGAAGCAACGCTGTCCTTACCTAGCGACTGGAAGAACACAGAATAGCGGCATTCGTAGAGCGAGAACAGGTACTGGCGGGCGGCCGGTAGGCCGTGCAGCACCTCCAGGATCTCTGCCCCTTTAACCACCTAGGGGTCGTTTCAAAAGACAAGTGCACAAGCTTTAATGAGTATGCTTTGTTTATTTTGGAAAAGCATGCTATATTCTCTAAACTTGAGTACGAAAGATTCCGTCATTACCTTTTCCCTGAGGTCCGGTCTTTCTAAGGCAATCATGCTGACGTAGACGGTGTAAGTCACAAAGGTTTTATAATCCATGAGTTCGTAGGATGTAAATGTTGAAACTGTGTCAAGGAAGAGTTCAGCTGCCTGTTTGAAATCACGAATAGCTACACAATAAAGACCTTGGTATACTTTTAGGCGGTTCCTCCGGTCCCAATCTCCTCCTTCCTCTATCAAGCTATAAAATTAAAACAAAAGTCATACTCTGGAAATAAACAGTGCTTTTTGCAAGCTTTGTACTATTATGAAAGAGAGAACAACCTGTCACAACTTAAACCAAAAGCTAATATATAAAGAGAATAGTTTCCTAAATAAGTACAGTAATCATTTGACCAAGTGTACTAGTTGGAAACAAAAGAAACAGATTTCTTCTATCAATTTCTTATTCATAGCATCGCAATTTAGAGGGACTATATCCCCACCACTAAAACATACGTTTTGGCCTTTTCTGTATTTCGAGTGATGAGGTCATTATCCATGTAAAATAAACCAATTCTGAGGAGATAGAACACAATATCCAGTCGGTGACCCAGCGCCACAGTTTTGTCATATGTCTTGCGAAAGGCTGTCAGAGCACCGTCCTGTCAAGAGAACAAAGCGAACAGGTGAGAAAAGGTTAAATGTTTTGAAAGCTATAGCTGTCTAGGATTTTCTAAGCAAAAAGTGGGGGGAAGAGGTAGGTGTGGGGTCAGAAGAGTACAGCCATGAGGTGGTAACTGCTGAAGCTGGGTGGTAACTGTTCTCTCCACTGGCACAAAGTGTAAGAAATACATCAAAAAAAAAGAAAGAAAGAAATACATCAGATGTGTCTAAGCATATACTTATATTCTAGGGAAAAAACCACATTCATAACTTATTCACCATTGTTTCAGTATTCTTTGTTCTATATATTCAATATTTTTCCTCTAACAATTATAATACGCTACTTTACTGTAAATTATCAATCCTAACAACTAAAGAGTATTAAAAAATTTTACCTTAATCACTCTTAGAATGCAACTGATTATTTAAATATACAATTCTATCTTAAATCATTGTGGAAAAAAATGTTTTCATTGCCTTAAAAATATGAATATGTGAGACTTCCCTGGTGGTCCAGTCAGGATTAAGACTCTGCACGCCGACTGCTGCGGGTATGGGTTCAACCCCCAGTTCAGGAACTAAGATCCCATATGCTGTGTGATGTGGCCAGAAAAACAAAAACAAAAAAACAACAAAGAAAAAAAGAAGAAAGAAAACGAGGTGAACCTGTGACATCCTGTTGTATGAGAAAATAGGGAAGACCAATGAGATCATGTCAAAAGGACAAAGAAACCATCTTAAAGGAACTTACACTAACAAATCTATAACAAACTGAGCACCAAAAATAATGATGACTGTAATCAACACAGTAGAGTGAGAAATGGAAACCCACCAAGTCGATTATTTAGTAAATAAAATAAAATATTTTAAAAAAAGCAGGGCTTCCCTGGTGGCGCAGTGGGTAAGGATCCACCTGCCAATGCTGGAGGCACGGGTTCGACCCCTGGTCTGGGAGGATCCACGCGTGCCACAGGGCAACTAGACCAGTGCGACCCAGCTGCTGAGGCGGAGAGCCCGGGAGTCCACGCTCCTCGAGAGAAGTCACCACAACAGGAAGTGGCCCCTGCTCGCTGCAACTAGAGAAAGGCCCCACACAGCAGCGAAGATGCAGCACAGCCAACAGAAAATAAAGATGAGACAAACAAGAAACTGGAGGAGAAAGAAAGCTCTTCATTTTAGAAGAATGCTATTTCATAAACACGGACTATATTATTAGAACATCACCAATGCACACAGAGAAGCCTAGTAGGTTACAGTCCACGGGGTCGCAAAGAGTCGGACACGACTGAGTGACTTCACCAATGCACAAAATGGGGATTCAAGCATATCCTTGTTGAAATTCCTCAAGGCCTGAATCAAAAGCTTTACATTTCTCTTTCATTCATAATACTGCATCCTGTTTAAAACCAAACCAAAGCAAACCACACACACCACCTACAAAACCCACAAACTATTCACCAATGTACAAAATGGGGATTCAAGCATATCCTTGTTGAAATTCCTCAAGGCCTGAATCAAAAGCTTTACATTTCTCTTTCATTCATAATACTGCATCCTGTTTAAAACCAAACCAAAGCAAACCACACACACCACCTACAAAACCCACAAACTATTAGCCATATTTTAAACTGTCCTGTATTTTTCAACTTTTACAATGACCAGATCTTAAAACTATAGTCAGCAGGGAAAAAAAAACAAACTTGTGTTAAATTTAAATAATAATAGTTCAGATCATTTAACATTTCAGTACTTTGCCAAGATACTAGTCTAACTCCTGTGCCCCTGGGAAGTATCATTATTCCTATTTAATAGCTGAGGAAACTCATCCAGTTAAGTAAATCATGATTACTGAAGCCAGAAACAGAACTCAGGCAATCTGACCCAAGAGTCCACAGCGTTCAATTTTTTAAAGTTAATGCCATGTTATCCATTATCGAAACACTTCAGGGTACACTGCTTACAATTAAGGACATCCAAAGCCCAACCTCTTAACCACTATTATACAACAACTAGGTTAAAAAATTTAAAAGACCCAATACTTGCAGGTGCCCCTCTTATGCCCCGATAGGATAAGTTAGGCTGGCTGCTGGGCTGAAGACAGTCACAGATACTAAGACAAAGACTGTTCTCTGTCCCTGAGGTTTCATCTCAGCACACACGCTGGAGAGACATAAGCATACATACACAGAGGCACACACAAGCGTATTTTACAGCAGCAGCTTTTCTTAGCAAAAACAGCTGAAACCACCACACAGGTCCAACCACTGAATAGCTAAATAAAGCACAGCATCACCCTACTACAATAGACTACTAACCAGCAGTCAACCAGAATGAGCAAGAGCTGAGCACACTAACATGGACGGTGGCGCAGACAGAATTTTGAAAGAAAAAGTAAACAGGACCGCATGAGTACACTTTGATACACTTTATAACAACCTTTTTAAACCAATACTGCCTAATTTCTACAAGTACATCCACGTGACTACAAACGTACAATAAGAGAATTAAACAGATAATCTCTCAGGAGGCAGAAAAAAAGAAAGAGCAAATAAAACTTCAGCATTAACTCTAAGATTTTCGTTTCTTACAAGGAGACAATTACTTGCGTAAACAGTAATTTTTAAAACGCACCAGAACCAATGCTTCCCAACCAAGACAGTTTACAAAAGTAAACTACGGAAAACGTCCAGGTTTGGCAAGATCAGCAGACAAGCATGTCTGCACACAAGATCAGCAGACAAGGATTCCTGCACACGCACTTCTCTCACAGGGAGAGACACACCTGGCTGCTGTCTGGGGGGCCGGTGAGAGAAACAGTGTAGAGAAAACTATTAACTTTTTTTCATTTCTGCACTGACTCACCAGTTCAGGTAAGCAGATTACCTGTGCAGTTTTTGGAACGGGGTAGTTAATGTTTAAAATGAGACCCTGAACAATGCCCATTTCAGGCTACACACACAGGAGAGACCACCTCACCCACCTTGTCGCCTATCCGGCAGAGGTACTCGGCCTTTGCCATCATCGCGTCTCGGATTTCGCTCTCCCCCAGATTCTTCTCTGCATCCTCCAGCTCCTCATCCAAACGTTTCAACTCGTCTTCGTTGGCCTTCTTCATTTTGTTGAGCAGGTCCACGTCCATCTGCCACTCCAGGGACTTGCACAGGGCTTCGTAATAAGGAGCCATGTCTGAGAGAGAGCAAGAGGGCTGTGACTGAAGCTGGGCCCCCCCCGCTCCTGCCCTACAGTGCCCACCCCCATCTTCCTCCCACACAAGCTGTGAAGTCGTCCGCGGACCCCTGCCCACTAGCAGGAAAGGGCTGGGCACCACGAGGTGCTGCTACTGGGAGGCCAGCATCAGGACCAGTCCTGCCACCGCCGCCCTCTCCTAGGGCCGGGGATAGGCCAACCCTCGGTCTGCCTCTCGGTGGCTGCAGTACTAAGAGAAAGGGCGAGCTTGTTCACAGCCACACACCCCTCAGACCCGTGCACTTGAGGCTACAGCGTCCGCTGCCATCACTACTGGGAAGGGGAAAAGGAACCGACGCCAAGTTTCCCCTCCACCGGCAATGCTAAAGTCCCCGAGACCAGTCGCTAATGACAATTAGCCCTGTCTCCGGCTCGGGGCTCAACACCTCGGGATCCCCCCAACCTGGTCCCAAGGCGCCCGCACACCACTCTGAAAGCCTGGAGGGGCTGAGAAAATGAAAGCCCCGCGGTGCGGATAAGCCAGGTCTGATCTCGGGGCCCCCGTCGGGGTAAACCCCTCAGGCTCGGGGGCGCGGGGCCGCCCGGGCCTAGGCCGCTGACTCGGCGCTCCCGCGGGCCTCACTGTTATCGCGGACGGCTGCCATCAGCTCGTCGCGGACCGCCGCGTCCCCGCGGTGCTCGGGCAGGCTGAGCAGGAAGCGCAGCTGCGCGATGCGCAGGTCCGGGTTCTTGGGCAGACCCTCCTCTTCCAGGTTCTCCAGCGGCATCGCGGCTACTAACCAGCAGTCAACCAGAATGAGCAAGAGCTGAGCACACTAACATGGACGGTGGCGCAGACAGAATTTTGAAAGAAAAAGTAAACAGGACCGCATGAGTACACTTTGATACACTTTATAACAACCTTTTTAAACCAATACTGCCTAATTTCTACAAGTACATCCACGTGACTACAAACGTACAATAAGAGAATTAAACAGATAATCTCTCAGGAGGCAGAAAAAAAGAAAGAGCAAATAAAACTTCAGCATTAACTCTAAGATTTTCGTTTCTTACAAGGAGACAATTACTTGCGTAAACAGTAATTTTTAAAACGCACCAGAACCAATGCTTCCCAACCAAGACAGTTTACAAAAGTAAACTACGGAAAACGTCCAGGTTTGGCAAGATCAGCAGACAAGCATGTCTGCACACAAGATCAGCAGACAAGGATTCCTGCACACGCACTTCTCTCACAGGGAGAGACACACCTGGCTGCTGTCTGGGGGGCCGGTGAGAGAAACAGTGTAGAGAAAACTATTAACTTTTTTTCATTTCTGCACTGACTCACCAGTTCAGGTAAGCAGATTACCTGTGCAGTTTTTGGAACGGGGTAGTTAATGTTTAAAATGAGACCCTGAACAATGCCCATTTCAGGATACACACACAGGAGAGACCACCTCACCCACCTTGTCGCCTATCCGGCAGAGGTACTCGGCCTTTGCCATCATCGCGTCTCGGATTTCGCTCTCCCCCAGATTCTTCTCTGCATCCTCCAGCTCCTCATCCAAACGTTTCAACTCGTCTTCGTTGGCCTTCTTCATTTTGTTGAGCAGGTCCACGTCCATCTGCCACTCCAGGGACTTGCACAGGGCTTCGTAATAAGGAGCCATGTCTGAGAGAGAGCAAGAGGGCTGTGACTGAAGCTGGGCCCCCCCCGCTCCTGCCCTACAGTGCCCACCCCCATCTTCCTCCCACACAAGCTGTGAAGTCGTCCGCGGACCCCTGCCCACTAGCAGGAAAGGGCTGGGCACCACGAGGTGCTGCTACTGGGAGGCCAGCATCAGGACCAGTCCTGCCACCGCCGCCCTCTCCTAGGGCCGGGGATAGGCCAACCCTCGGTCTGCCTCTCGGTGGCTGCAGTACTAAGAGAAAGGGCGAGCTTGTTCACAGCCACACACCCCTCAGACCCGTGCACTTGAGGCTACAGCGTCCGCTGCCATCACTACTGGGAAGGGGAAAAGGAACCGACGCCAAGTTTCCCCTCCACCGGCAATGCTAAAGTCCCCGAGACCAGTCGCTAATGACAATTAGCCCTGTCTCCGGCTCGGGGCTCAACACCTCGGGATCCCCCCAACCTGGTCCCAAGGCGCCCGCACACCACTCTGAAAGCCTGGAGGGGCTGAGAAAATGAAAGCCCCGCGGTGCGGATAAGCCAGGTCTGATCTCGGGGCCCCCGTCGGGGTAAACCCCTCAGGCTCGGGGGCGCGGGGCCGCCCGGGCCTAGGCCGCTGACTCGGCGCTCCCGCGGGCCTCACTGTTATCGCGGACGGCTGCCATCAGCTCGTCGCGGACCGCCGCGTCCCCGCGGTGCTCGGGCAGGCTGAGCAGGAAGCGCAGCTGCGCGATGCGCAGGTCCGGGTTCTTGGGCAGACCCTCCTCTTCCAGGTTCTCCAGCGGCATCGCGGCAGCGACAGCAGCGGTTCCGAACAGACGGCAACTCACAGCCGAGACCGGCGGCGGCGGCGGCGGCGGCGGAAGTAGGAGGAGACCCCGACTGCGCCGGGACGCCTCCAGCTCGGCTTCCGGCCCCAGCTCCGCCTCCGCCCGCAGCACCCCCTGCTGGACACTCCCGTATATGCTCACCCGGCCCGCGGTTTTCCCCCACTCTCAGCTAGGAGAGTCCCAGGGAGGGTGTACCCACCTCCAAAGTTGGATTTCCTGAACCTCTTTCTCCCTCCATTTTTTAGCTATTTCATTTTCCAATCCGTTTGTAATTAATAGAGGCTGGCAATCTTGAGAATTTTGAAAATAACAACAGTAACAATCACCACAAAAAAACAACCACTATAGTTGTCTAGGCCTTACTCTTCCCCTTTACCTTTCTTCTTATACCCATTTCTTAAAATATATGGAAGCATAGTTGCTGTACAAAATTATATAAGCTTTAAAGGTTATGCTCCATTTACAGTGGGCTTCCCGGGTGGCTCAATGATAAAGAATCCACCTGCAATGCTGGAGATGTGGGTTTGACCCCTGGGTTGGAAAGATCCCCTGAAGGAGGAAATGGCACCCACTCCAGTATTCCTGCCTGGGAAATCCCACTGACAGAGGAGCCTGGCAGCTGCAGTCCATAGGGTGGCAAAAGAGTCAAATGTGACTTAGCAATTAAACAACAACTCCATTTATAGTTATTATTTTTTAAAAAAATAGGCTGTATTCCCCATGTTGTACAACAGATCCTTGTAGCTTATTTTAGACCTAATGGTCTGTACCTCTCACTCCCCTCTCCTGAAATGCCCTTCAATTCTCTCTCCCCACTGGTAACCACTGGTTTGTTCTCTTTATCTGTGAAGACTTCCACTTTTATGTGGAACTCATTTTAATTCTCTTAACAGTACTATTACCCCATCTTGTAGATAAGGAAAACAAAGCACAAATAAGTTAGGGAACATGATCAACCAAGGTTATGCAACACCTACATCTGAATGAAAACCTCTGTCTGGAGCTCGAAAAGCCGTGTTCCTTCCATGGTTCTCAGAAAGTGGCTCCCAGAGTTCCAGTCTTAGCAGCACAGCACCACTGCTTCGTTTATTCATAATTTAAATCGTCGCATGCCTATATTTTCAGCCTCTTTTTGTTCATATCGCTACAGTCTTCAGTACTGGTAAAGGTTACATGAAATTCCACCCAGTGGATTTCCATAATTTACTTTTACTCTTCCTTCCATTAGAAATGCCTTTATAGGTTGTCTAAGATTGTTATCTTCCTATTATAAAAACCAAGGTGAACACCTTGGAATGCACAGGGTATTCTGTATTTTACATTTTTTTCCCCTTAGCATAAATTCCCATGCAGGGTTGATAGGCACAAAGAAGACATGCTTTGTGATTTTCAGATATTGAATATTAAATGCTTTGCAGAGACTTAAACCTTTTACACAGCCACTGAACCATTTGCAACTGTCACATTCTCACCAGCAGAAGGCATTACCATATGTTTTTAATATTGTGTCTCTTTTTGGTAAAAAATAAATATTTTGAAGGCAACTCAAATGACAGAGAAAATGCTGAGAACACAGAAAAAATCGCCAACACTCCTCCATGTTAAACTTCTGGAGCTTCCCAGGTGGTGCAGTGGTAAAGAATCTGCCTGCCAGCGAAGGAGACGCAAGAGACATGGGTTCGATCCCTGAGCTGAGAAAATCCCCTGGAGTAGGAGATAGCAACCCACTCCAGTATTCTTGCCTGGGAAATCTCAAGAACAGAGGAGCCTGGCAGGCTACAGTCCATTGGACTGCAAAGAGTCAGACAGCCCTGAGCGACTAAGCACCCTAAGGACAAAGAACCTTGTGAACCTCTTTCATCCATTCATTCAGCAAACATTATTGCAAGGCTGCAAAGTACCAGGCACGGACATAGCCCCTAACACAGCAGTGAAGAAAATGTGGGCCCTGTCTGCATGGAACTTACACTCTAGAGACACTTAGTTTCATGAAACTCATCCAGGTTACATATTAATAGGCTCATTTTGAACTTGTACCTTATGAACTGCTTTCTTCACTCACCATGTAGGGTAGATGTCTTTTCATGCCAGTAAATATGGATTAACATCATCACTTCTAATGACTACACAGGAGGCCATTACTTGTATGTGCCAGCTTTTCTTCTTTCAATCCTTAACTCCTATCAGTCTGAATATTTTTCATTTTCTCTCAGTTTCAGATACCACCAAGTTGATCATATATGTGCATATGTTTTTACATTTGGTTTGTTATTCCTTACCTCAAATCCGTAGAAGTAAAACTGTTAATTAACAGGGTCTGTACGTTTTATATTTTGACATAGTAGATAAGGATTATATGTTATTTTTCTAAAAATTAGATACCAACTCACATTCCCACCAACATTAAACAGAGAGCCTGTCTCCCTCTCTGCCAAGACCTTTTCTTTACCCATTTTAATCTTCAGCAACAAAACATGTTTTGCTTTCCATTACACTTCTCTTATTATTGTGAGGTTGAATTTCTTTTCACATTCGTGCTGACCTGTTTTTTCCTGTTTGCTGAAACTCCTACCTTGCTTTATCAATTCCTCTACATAATCTTCTGTATTGATCTCCCAGCACTCTTCGTATCTTCAGGATATAACTGCTTGTCAAGAAATGGAAAATTTGCTATAGTCATTTTCTACATTTCTAATGATTTTTTTCAACATAGATGTTTATAATGTTTATATAATTAAATTTATGATTCTTTTCCTTTATGCTCCCTGAAAGCATTATCAAGTCCTATTAAGACCTTTCCAACACCATGGTTTAAAAAATATTCACCCATGTTTTCTTCTGGCATATTGATGCATTTCTCGTTTGTTCTTTGTCGCTTTCTGCACTTAAATCTTTGATCCATCTGGAATGTTCATCTAAAGAGAAATGTATATCATATTTAAAATATTTTTACAACTTACTTGGAAAAAAAAATTTCTAGCCCAGAACCTATTACTTCACTAAAGATTCGACAGCAAAGAATATTTCCAACTAGCTCTATCTGAATGAAATAAGCCTGTCCCCAAATGCCTCTCAGGAGTGCCCCTCTGTCATGTGACCCAAAGCTGATCAGATGAAGTGAAGCTGAAGGNTGGAAAAAAAAATTTCTAGCCCAGAACCTATTACTTCACTAAAGATTCGACAGCAAAGAATATTTCCAACTAGCTCTATCTGAATGAAATAAGCCTGTCCCCAAATGCCTCTCAGGAGTGCCCCTCTGTCATGTGACCCAAAGCTGATCAGATGAAGTGAAGCTGAAGGAAACTGGCACACTGGCTGGCTGGCAGTTCCTGGCTCATTTGGCTTGTCTCAACTCGAGCTGGTTGGGCAAATTCTGTTTTCTCCTGGACAATCTGAAGTGGGAAACTCCCTGAGGGTGTTCAGACAGTAGCAGTTAGGAGAGCCACCACCTGAACAAGAGTCTGAGAAAGAGAGAATAGTAAAAATTAACACAGATATTCCAGAGCTGAAGCACAGGGCATCTCTAGGTGGAAAGAATCCACTGAGTAGTCAGCAATGCAGACTTTTCTTTAAAGATACCTCTCTCTGAAAACTTAGAACAATGAATACAAAGAGAGAATTCCAAAGGTTTTCAAAGAAAAGAAAATGGGAATTCCCTGGCGGTCCAGGGGTTAAGACTTGGCACTTTAACTACCGTGGCCGCCCGGGGTTCAATCCTTGGTCGGGGAACTAAGATCCCACAAGCTGCAATGTAGCCAAGAATAGAATAGAATAAAATGGCCAACACTTGAAAAAAAAATAGTGAAATAAAAGGTCACTTAGAAAGGAGTAAGAATCAGAATGACTCGTATTTTCTGAAATGTGACATTGTGGACCAGAAGGCCGTGGAACAAGGCCTTCAAAGATCAAGACAAAGAGATTTCCACTCTAGAACCCCATTCTCAGCCTTTATTACAGAATGAATGTGAGCACTGGAAGACCCACAAAACTCTCAAATGTATGTCCCATGCACCCGTTCTCAGGAAGAAAGTCACAGAGGAGAAACTCTACCCAGAAAATGGGGAATCCAACCGAGAGGAGAGGAACCCCAGGGATGGAACTGAGCGCGCGCTCAGGATGACAGCCTCACCTAGCAAGCGAGAGGAAGACTGGAGCAGAAGTGGATTCTCCCTGGTTCTCTCTTTTTCTCTCTCCTCTCCATTCACTAGGAAATCTCACTGTAACACTTCAGGATCTATCCAGAGTCTGACCACTTTCCATTTCTCCTGTGAACACCCTGGTCCATCCCATCACCCGGATCACTGTGGTCTCCTAACTGGTCTCTCAGCATCTTTACTTGTGTTCTTTTTTACAGAACAGCTAGCATGGTGTGATCCTTTTCAAGTTCAAGTTCCCTGAATCCGGGTCATTTGTTGTGACGTTGATGGACCCAGAGTCTGTCATACAGAGTGAAGTAAGTCAGAAAGAGAAAAACAAGCATTGTATATTCACACATATATGTGGAATCCAGAAAAATGGTACAGAGGAACCTATTTGCAGGGCGGGAACAGAGATTCAGATATAGAGACTGGGTATGTGGCCGTGGTGCAGGTAAGTGGAGGGTGGGACGCATTGGGAGAGGGATACACCGTTCTGTGTAAAACAGACCGCTAGTGGCCACCTGCGATACACCTGCGATAAAGCCTCAGGGGCTCTGTGATGCCCTAGAGGCGTGGGAGGGTGGGGGGAGCGTCTGATAGCTGATTCATTTCACGGTGCAGCAGAAACTATCACAACATTGTAAAGCAACTACACTCCAATAAAACAAATAAATGAAGTTCAAGGTCCCCACTGCCTTGGCCCACAAGGCCCCGCGAGATGCTGCTTCCTAGTATCTCTGTGCTGTCGCCTTGGACAGTTCTCCCCTCGCTCACTCTGCTGCAGCTGTCAGCTCCTAGCTGTTGCCCTAACACACCAGGCATACTGTCTATCACAGCCGTTGCCTAACCCTTCCCTCTGCCTGCAGCGTGCTTCCCTAGAACCCACTCATGCCTTCAAGGATGCGCGATGTCACCTTGATGTCTCAACCCCTGTGTTTATGATTTCATTATGCCCCTCTTCCTGTACTCACAATCCATCTCACCAAGCTTGACTTTTTTTTCCCCATACAATGTACCATTGTTTGAAATAATATTTTTTTAAATTATTTGCTGTCATTGAGTCCATAAGTTACATTCAACTCTTTTCTGACCCCATGGATTGTAGCCTGCCAGGCTCCTCTGTCCATGGGATTTCCCAGGCAAGAATACTGGAGTGGGTGGCCATTTCCTTCTCCAGGGGATCTTCCCAACCAAGGACTGAACCTGAATCTCCTGTATTGGCAGGTGGATTCTTTACCACTGACCCACCAGGGAAGTCCATTTTTTATTATGCTTATTGCTTATTTCTGTCTCCTCTAACTCCAATGTAAACTCCAGGAAAATAAGAAATCTACCTTTTGTGCACATCCAGTGCCTAGAAGATGGCCTGGTACCTAGCAGGCATCCACAAAAACTTCATGAATGAGTGAATTAGTGAATAAATAGAGTGGAGGCCTCTAGAAGGGAATCTCAAAAAGAACAAACAGATCAAACACATGATGAGGTTCAAAATACGGAGAATAGATTTATATTCTTGCCCAAGAGTCCCAAGAGTCCAGGTCTGAGATAGGAATTTAGAAAACTATGCCTTAAACCCATAGGACAGTTATTAACCCCAACTGCACCAAAGTTGTACAGGAAAAAAAAATGTTTCTGAAATAATCCATGGCTCAACTGTGAATACTATTTATGCCATCATAACACTGTAAACCCATGCCAATGTTCATGCCTGGAAAATTCCATAGACAGAGGAGCCTGGCGTACCGCTCTAATTGCAGAAAGCAAAGAAGAACTAAAGAGCCTCTTGATGAGGGAGAAACAGGAGAGTGAAAGAGCTGGCTTAAAACTAAATGTTACAAAAAAAAAAAAAGTAAGGTCATGGCATCCGGCCCCACTACTTCATGGCAAAGAGAAGGGGAAAAGGTGGAAGCAGTGACAGATTTCCTCTTCTTGGGCTCTAAAATTACTGAGGATGCTAATACAGCCCGGCAGGAAAGCTATGACAAACCTAGACAGTGTGCTGAAAAGCGGAGACATTGCTCTGCCGACAGAGGTCCATAGAGTCCAGGCTACGGTCTTTCCAGGGGTCACGCACAGTTGTGAGAGCTGGACAATAAAGAAGGCAGAGCACCAAATAATTGATACCTTAGCACTGTGGTGCTGAAGAAGACTCCCGAGAGTCCCTTGGACAGAAAGGAGATTCAACCAGTCAATCCTAAGGGAAATCAACCCTGAATACTCACTGGAAGGACTGATGCTGAGGCTGAAATTCTAATCTTTTGGTCACCTGATGAAAACAGCCGACTCATTGGAAAACTCCATGATGCTGGGAAAGACTGAGGGCAGAAGGAGAAGAGGGCGTCAGAGGGATGAGATGGCTGGTTGGCACCACCAAAGCCACAGACATGAACTTGGCAGAGATTTTCCATTTGAGGAATTACTTCAACCCCACCGACAAGAGGGTGAACCCCGATGGCCATGAACGCTCTTGAATGAAAATAATAGACTGGTTACAAGGAACACAAGAGAAATGTTGACTTCTATACTTGGGATATTTTTAGTTGTCATTTATTTCTCTCACCTCACTTTTCACATTTTTATGTGAAGATAAAAAATCTCTCAGGGAATTATGTGAAATTCTTCACTTCTGTCATCTGATTTATGATTTCAGGTGAAGCCCAGCTCTAAACAAATCCAGTTTAAGTATTAGCCAGTGTTTTGAAACTTTGGTGGTAAGATATGAAGTATTTCAATTCAAAGAAGGGGCAGTGGGGGGAGGGGAGACAAATTCAAATCCATCAGCAAGGAACCAAAGAATGCCCTCAGCCTCCCAAAAATGATCATCAGAGACTGAGATTTGTGATAAGAATTGGATATATGATCAAAACCTCATTATCAGATTTAAGAGAAAACCTGTACACAGAGTCATTAATGTAGAGAAGGCAGCTGCAATTATACGGGTGCATGCGTGCTCTGGTGCTTTAGTCATATCCAACTTTTCGTGACTCTGGACTGGAGCCCACCAGGCTCCTCTGTCCATGGGATGCTCCACGCAAGAGCACTGGAGTGGGTTGCCATGCCCTCCTCCAGGAAATCTTCCCAACTCAGGGATCGAACCCAGGTCTTTTACGTCTCCTGCATTGGTAGGCAGGTTCTTTACCACTGGCGCCTCCTGGAAAGCCCTTTCAATTATACGTGACTGGCATTTTCTGCCTTCCAATTCTTCCTACTATGGATTCATAACCCAACTTGGACTACAATTGTCCAGAGACCTAAATCATCGGGGATCCTACGACTTGTCACCAGCCAGATGCCAATGCTCCTAGATGCCCTGGCCCAGATCCTGTTGTCTGGCTCTCAGAGGAGACATATTTCCAGTAAGCTCTGTATTTTCCTCTACTTTTTAACACTGTCCCCACTGATTGCAGAGAAATCAATGGAACCCTGAACTGTTGCTAAGACTGACTTGATCAAAATAGCTCTTGGCTCCGTATTGACAGCTCATTATTGAACAGGAAATTGCCCATTCCATCAACCTCTCTGTAGCCATTAACTCAATTTGACTGGATTAACTAGTTCTATACAGAAGCTTCTAGAGGAGCATCAAGTCTGGGGGCTTTGTTGTTTCATGGAGGAAAAACTAAACACATCTCCCCTTTTAGGCTTCTGCCCCCTAGAAATTAAAATGTGGACTTGACACTGGCCTATGGAGAGATCTGGGCACATGTGTCATCTTAAGTTCTGCCTCTAGGGTTTATTTTAAAATCACATTTTCTTCATTTATAACGACAGTCACAATGAGCTCTTTTCTATTTGAGCCTGGTTTCAGTTAGACATCCGACCAAGCGGGCCCTCCTCCTCCTCCACCTCGGCATTTGTGCTTTCCCTTTATGTGAGAGCATTTGCCTCTGAGAAAGGTGTTCTGTTTCAGGGGACTGGAGTCTTTCTTTCTGAGCAGAACGCTGTCAGCTCCCTGTACACCTGGCCCCGAGGGCTGTTGATGGGATGCCTAAGGCCATGCCGGCCGCATTAAAGAAGGGTCCTCTTAGTGTATAATGAACTTTAATTGCTTGGCTGTGGCGATGCTCACTTTTAATTACATGCACTTTCAGCTTTTTCATTGAATTTTCAAAGACGTGATGTGAAAGGCGGCTTGATTACGGGCTCCCCGGGTAAGATGGGTTTATGCAGGCGCAGTTCCCTCGGCTGCTGCTGGGTCCCTCCCTGCTGGTGGGCAGCTCAGAGGATGCTGACTTTACTAAGAGCATCAGCTCAGAACACACTGCATCCCAGTGTTACTGCAGCAGAAAGGTCAAACCATGTAGCATGCTCGTTTCTCCCTCGCTAAATGGCACCTCTGCACAGGAGCATTTTGGAGGAAGAAGAGAACTTACAAAATGCTCTTATTCCTGGAGCTGGTTATCAGGTTTTGAGTAACCGATGTAACCAATATCAGTTGAATTTTTTTAAGACTAGAAGCCACTTGCACATAGCAGCAAGTGTCAAATGCATCACACGGCATGACACTTTTCACACAGCCTCCCCATTAGTATACTGATTTCTTGAACAAAAATTCATAAGCTCCTACTATGTGCTGAGCAGTGATTTGGGTGCCATGCGAGCAGGGAGACCAGTAGATGCTGTTTATGGAGCTTCTGTTCTGGTGGGGAAGGAACAGGAGGGGCAAATCAACAACAAACCACTAAGTAACTTATTCAGAATAGTGCGATAAACACATTCATGGGACAGACGGCAAAGTGAAAGTGTTAGCCACTCAGTCATGCCTGACTGCTTGCAACCCCATGGACCATGGCCCACCAAGTTCCTTTGTCCACAGAATTCTCCAGGCAAGAAAACGAGAGTGGGTAGCCATTCCCTTCTCCAGGGGATCTTTCTGACCCAGGGATCGAACTTGGTTCTCCCACATTGCAGGTAGGTTCTTCACCATCTGAGCCAACAGGGAAGAGATGGTAAAGAAAGGCTTTTTTTGAACTGACGTTTAGGGTAAGATCAACATGAGGGGCTTGGTTTAGGACCATCCTTTAAGGAAGTTACCTTATACCAACTTTCTTAGTTTCATTAGTAATCACCTTCCTTTATATATAACATAAGGAGTGATGGACCATTCTGATTTCCTCTTCCCAGCTTAAAAATAAGAATGCTGACAGGAAAAAGCAGAGATTTACAACTGGCCTGTGTAGTTGTTGAGAACGTAATAGGTAAGGTCTTCAGAACAGTCATACTCCCATTTCTGGTGAATTGCTCAATTATATCAATATCAATCCTGTTTCCTGTCATATTTCCCATTCCAGCCATAGCCCCTCTGGAGAGACTGCCCTAGGGGGACACATCACATCTCGCGTGAACTGTAGATGGCCTAGGCGGTGCCCTGGTGTGACCAGTTCTGTCCTGAAGGGAAGACACAGGGCACCCAGAAACCACACAGGAAGGGCAGTGCAGGCAGAGTGGCCACAGTCAGTCAGAAGTTACGTGCGAGCGGAAACTGGGGCCAGAAGGAGCAGGACGAAGGGCTGCATGTCCTGCAGAGCCGGACTCAGATGGTGCTGCAAAAAGAGCAGAAAGACAGGCAGGAGTGGTGTCAGAAACGAGGGCAGGCGCACCGGAATGAATAGTCATCAACCAGGCTGTGGAAAGACCAAGGTCAGCCTTAGGTCCAGTGCTGAGTCGCGTCAGTCGTGTCCAACTCTCTGTGATCTCATGGGCTGTAGCCCGCCAGGCTCCTCTGACCACAGGATTCTCCAGTCAAGAATACTGGAGTGGGTAGCCATGCCCTCCTCCAGGGGATCTTCCTGACCCAGGTCTCCTGCATTGCAGGCAGATTCTTTTCCATCTGAGTCACCAGGGAAGACTGCCACTTAGGTACAGAACCAGTAGCAACTCTGTCTCTACAAGCTGAGTTGTGCTACCATTTCTAATCATCTCAAGAGGTCCATCTAGTATATGCCTCCACCTTGCCAACCAGACTATTTTCCCAAGTCCTCATGAGATAGAGCAACATGGTTAAAATGACGGTTAGTCCATTCTTACTGACCTACCTACCTACCTACCTTCCTCCTTCCCTCCCCTGCCCCCAGGTATCCTCACGATAAATCCTAGTCACTAACAGTCTCAGAGGGAGCCTCTGCCCCGAGGGGAGGACAGTCTGGTGAAACTGAACAAAACTACACATATACTCACCCTCTGACCCAGCCATGCCACTTACGAAAAGCTACCCTGAAGATACACCTCCACTCATACACAAACACAAACGCACAAGCTTATTCATGGCAGCGTTATTTGAAATTGCACAATACTGCAAAAAGTTTAAATGCCCAAATGCAGGAAAGTGGTCAAAATAACAACAGCATGTTATACATGTTGAAGCAGTAGGCTGCGCTCAGTTCAGTTCAGTTCAGTCGCTCAGTCGTGTCCGACTCTTTGCGACCCCATGAATCGCAGCACGCCAGGCCTCCCTGTCCATCACCATCTCCCGGAGTTCACTCACACTCACGTCCATCGAGTCCGTGATGCCATCCAGCCATCTCATCCTCGGTCGTCCCCTTCTCCTCCTGCCCCCAATCCTTCCCAGCATCAGAGTCTTTACCAATGAGTCAACTCTTCGCATGAGGTGGCCAAAGTACTGGAGTTTCAGCTTTAGCATCATTCCTTCCAAGGAAATCCCAGGGCTGATCTCCTTCAGAATGGACTGGTTGGATCTCCTTGCAGTCCAACGCTAAACAAGAATAAATAAATCTTTATGAGTCGATGTGGAGTGATTTCCAGAAATCAAACGTTATCATTTAACAACAAAACCGGTCAACGGGACTAAGAGGAAAGCTGTTACAAAGAGGTATGAATTTACAGGTAACCACTAGGAGGATGTGAAATATGAAAAGAGAAAACAAGGGTGAGTCTCTGACTCTTGTTATCAGGAATCTAAGACGAACCACAGAGCACTGCTGAACGCCGTGCGACCAGTCTAGAACACACGGCATCTAAATTCCATTTCTACTTGTGAAAACTTGGAAAACACCACAGTGGACACATCGAAATGGCGCTGTATCCGCAACCAGCCCGTTCAGCCAAGCAGAGGTGGGAGAAAGTGAACTTTGGGGACGAAATAGTCAACATTTACATAAGTGTGTATTAGTCGCTCAGTTGGGTCCGACTCTTTGTGAACCCGTGGACTGTAGCCCACCAGGCCCAAGGCTCCTCTGTCCATGGGATTCTCCAGGCAAGAAGACTGAAGTCAGTTGCCATCCCCTTCTGTCTCCTGATCCAGGGACAGAACCCGGGTCTCCCGCACTGTAGGCGTTTTCTTGACCATCTGAGCCACCAGCGAAGTCCTATTTAAACAAGAACCGTGGGATAATGGCAGGAAAAATCAGAACTGTGATGGATGTGCTATTGTTCACCTATTCCACTTAGGACTGCTTTGATTTTGAACTTTTTTTTTTGTACAGGGTTCAGGGTCGGGGTAAGGGAGGTTTCAGAGATCCTCCTCTGAGAAGCTCAGATGATGCGAATGGAGAGCGGTGTTTTGCGCGGTCACCAGCAGAGGGCAGCAGTGCCCGCCTGGTCTCGCAAAGTCCAGGAAGCGGAGGAGCTCGGCTCCTGGGGGCCCCAAGCCCACCTGGAGATTAGGATTCATGGCTGGGTGGGGAAGGTGGCAAGCAGCTGGGCAAAGGAGATGTGGAGGTACTTGAAGTTAAACAGCAAATCTGGGAGCCTTCTGAATTTTCCAGGAACACAAATCATAGGTAAACCCACTATTTAGAAGCTGAATGTGACCTGATGGGCTATAGCCCTCCAGGCTGCTCTGTCCATGGAATTCTCCAGGCAAGGATACTGGAGGCGGTTGCCATTTTCTGTTCCAGAGGATCTTCCCCACCCTGGGACAGAACCCGCGTCCCTTACATCTCCTGCACTGGCAGGTGGGTTCTTTACCACAAGCCCCTGAAAGCTAAATATGACCTTCAAAACACAGTCTCTGATTTTAGTTACAAGTGAAGCAAAAGATCTATTTAAATTCATATTCCCAATTACAGATGTGGATGACTGGAAAGCATAAAGGTAATTTATTATTTCCTTCATTTAGTCAACCACATGATGATTCAACCCTTACTAATAAAAAAAAAATGCACTCAACTCAATATCACATGTCAGGAGGGGAAAAGAAAATGGAGACCCAGCCACGGAGACAATCTAAATATCTTATTACAAAAAGTCCAAGTCAACAAATCTTCAAAAGTGAGTTATAATGATGCTGATTATGTACTGAAAAAATAGCTTTTAACCAAAAAATGAATAATTAGCATTGAGATGGAAGTCAGTATTCTTGGTTAACTCAAACCGCAGAAAACAGATACTTGAGCCATATGGCTGCTTCTGAAACTCTGTAATTTCTTCATTTCTGATTTTCTTGGTAAACTATATTGTTCAAGCTTACAGGGAAACATTTATCTTGGTTTATATTTTAAATTAGCCTAATAACAATAATAGTAATGGCACAAAATTCTTACAAAGCATTTACATGAGCTTGGTACATCTTAAAGCACCCAAGAAATGCTAAGTCATTTAACCTATACAACAACCCAGTGAAATAGACACTCTTATGACTCCAGCGTTCTTGCCTGGAGAATCCCAGGGACGGGGGAGCCTGGTGGGCTGCCGTCTGTGGGATCGCAGAGCCGGACGCGACTGAAGTGACTCAGCAGCAGCAGCAGCAGCAGGACTCCCTATTTCAGAGGCTCAGAGACGTTAAGCAGTCTGACCAAGGCCACACAGCCCGTCTGTGACAGAGTGGGATTTGACCTCGAGCCTCCAGGCCGCTAGCTATGATATCACCCTTACTATTGTCCAGCACTGACCACAGCATCCTCCTCCAGGAGGACTGATCTTCGGTACAGAATTAATTCCCTCTCGCTCCCTGGACTGTCACCTGCCACCATTCTAGAGTGACTCATCACCCATCCTCACCTCTTCCCCTTCCCATAAAGGGCCGCATTATATGACCCGTGAAGTTTAACAGAAGATAGAATTCTTTGTTCTGTAGTTTGGCTTTATCCTAAAAGAACATCACACCTCATATTGACCTTTTTCTTACATTCTGCGTTGATAATTTACGTAACTATTTTTGTGACTTTTTCACAGAAGCTGAATTTAAGTATGGCTTACAAAGCAATAGCACAAGTTATCTAGACTCAAAACATCTGTTCCCCTCCATCCCCTCTTTCTCCCCAAGGTAATTTTGCCAGGTCATGTAGCGGCTTCCTTCCAAATATTCCCCAAAACGTCTCCTAAATCTTCTTTTCCATTTCAGTAGCAGCTCCTAATGCTCCTTACCCCAGCTTTATAACAGCCTCTCAACTGGTCTCCAGACCCCGATTCATCCCACAAACTTCTGCCAGATGAAGCTCCGGAAGCTACATATAGATCAGATCGTATTTCTTGCTCTGAAACATTGTATGGCTTCACTTGTCTACAAAATTAAGTCTTTTCACCTAACACTAGTTTCTACTGCTTTCTGGTTCATAAAGGTACTTCACCCATAAGTAAATTCATGAAGACAGAAAGTAGAATAGAGGTCACCAGAGACAGGGGAAGTGGGAAGTCAGTGTTTAATGGTTACAAACTTTCTCTTTAGGGAGAAGGAAAACAATTTGGAAACAGCAGTAAAGGTTATCCAACACTATGAATGTAATTCATACCACTGAACAATACAGGTAAAAATGACTACAATGTCAAATTGCATGATATATATATTTTAGCACAATAAAACATTAAAAGCATTCATTCTAGCACAACTAGACCAACGTGCTTTCTTTCTCTCTGAACTCCATTCCCCAGTTAATCTTTAGCTTTACACAAGGCAGAAAAAAATGGATTCTCCACATTGTCAACGATTTCTTGAACCTTGCAAAGCTTCCTGTGTCCTCCTTCTGATCAGGGAAGTATTAGAATAAACATTTCAGACCATCTCTAGTGGCTTTTATTGCTTTTTTTTGTCACAAGTTTATAGGAACAGTCTATTTTTTTTTCTTCTCTGTGAGCACAGGCCTTCTAGTAAAAGCCTACAGAAATAGCAACACAGGCTTACATCACGGACGCTGCTTTCTAATCAGATAAATGGTCTCTCAAAAAATATTTTCTCCAAGGATGTCCTGAGTGCTCAAGACCATCACTCCAAGTACTGTGGTCTTATCTGTCCCTTTTCAGAGGCATGGACAGGGGAGCCTGGCGAGTTACAGCCCATGGGGTTCAAAAGAGTCAGACACAACTGAGCAACTTAACACGCAGCACGCGCGCAACCTGTTTAAAAGGCCACACTTGCTGAGCTGCAGTTTTCTTGTCCCTGCAGGAATGTCTAAACGTGAAGAGTGCACATGTCTAGAAGACGGCGCTTAAGCAAGCTTGACTCTGAGAATTCTGTACTCAAAACAGGAAGGTCCTACTGTAGAGCAAGGGAGCTATATTCAAAACCTTGTAATCACCTAATATCAAAAAGAATCTGAAAAAGAATAGATACATATGTGACTGAATTACTTTGCAGTACACCAAAAACACAACAGTGAAAATCAACTATACTTTCATTTTTAAAAATCAATAAAAAATCAAAAAAACTCTACCCTCAGAGAGGATGAGGAAGGATTCTTGGAACGTGGCACCAAGACATCAGTGCTTTGTCTCCACGCTCAGCTCCTCTCACCTGCAGCTCACGGGGTCCTCCTGCAGAAGCCGTGGGGTGCAGGTGAGGCCATCAGCTCTGTGGGGTGGATAAAACTTCTAGAAGCATTTTCCCCCATGGGCTGGGCAAGCACCTGGAGCCCAGACTTGGGAAGACCAAGGATGATGACAAGATACTGGCAGATGCTGGAAAGAGTCTGACAGTCACCTGTGACTCCTGTGATGAAGGGTGACAGGGAGGGAGCTCCTGGCATTGGGCAAGGTGACAGCCCTGACTGATACTGCCCCCCCCCACACCCTCTCCCAGCAACATGCACACAGAGACACTCAGAGGAATGGTCTGAAACTGCGCCTGCCGCTCTGCCACAGCGCAGTAGCATCTAGGAGAGAAGGACCACCAACGAGAAGTCCGGTATCCAGTCAAGATCTACAAAGTGTCAGGAAGATACTTGAAAGGAACCAAATTGCCAGGAACTATCAGACCCAAATACCCCTCCCGAGAAAACAATTAAAATTCAAAACCAATCACAGACGAACTGGAGAGAGCTCTCATGATGGGAGAAGGTGAACAGGAGAGGGTCAAACCACTCAACAGGGTATAAAGGGCTGTTTTATAAACACGGAGCTGATAGTTGTTAAAGCAGTATGACAGACACAGCATTTATGCACCAAATCATAAAACCTAAAAACACAGAGCAAAAACGACGACAAATTCATGAACTATTTGACAAGATTACTATTACATCAGAAGCTTCTCTATATCTCCTTTAGATAGCATATCCAGCAAGGAAAAGAAAAAAATAAAAGCAAAAACATAGAGGAATTAAATATACAATCAATAAGTTTGATATCACTGGTACTTATAGAGTCTTATGTCCACTGAATAAAGAATGTACCTTATTTTCAAAGGTACAAGAAGACCTATTAAAACTTATAAATAAATGATATATAGCCACAATTAAAACCTTAAAACATTCAAAAGCATACAGATGTCACGGCTTTTCTATTCTCACTAAATAAAACTGGTTATAACTAACTCATAGACACAGAAAACAAACTTCTTATTAAAGGAGAAAGGTGTGGCAGAGAGAGGGATCGATTATGAGGTTGGGATTAACATTTCCACAGTAATATAGATGTAATGATAAGCAGCAAGGACCTACTGTATACCACAGGGAACCCCACTCAACAGTCTATAATCATGTGTATGGGAAGAGTCTGAAGAAGAATAGACATATGGAAATGTATACCTGAAACAGGTGGCTGTATACCCAAACAAACACGACTCTGTAAGTCAACTATATTCCAGTATATGATAAAAATTAATTTTAAAAAGAAAAGAAATGGCAATGGTATTCCCCTCGGGCCTGGGTGACCTGGGGCGCTGTCATATCCCTGGGGCCTGAGCATTCTCGGGGCCCACGGCTGCACTGGGGTGGAGCTGAGGGAGCTGGGGAGGACGTGCCAGCAAAGGAGCTCCCATGACCTTGGAGCGCCTGGCCCCCGGTGCACGGGACCCCAGATCCAGGTGGCCCCCCCTTAGAGCTCAACCAAGCCTAGTGCACCCCCAAATGGTGGCCCCTCTGGGCTGAAAGAGCTCTGACAAGGCACCTGGTCTCTAAGTTTCCTGGTTGGGGGGGTTCCCACCAGCAGCCAGCGTCCTGGGTGTCACCCCACCTGAGCACCACAGCACTCAGGAGTGCAGCCTGGAGAGGGCTTGGGATTTCTCTGGGGGTGCAGGATAAGGGGGAAGAAGTCATGAGACCGGAGCCATGGAACAGTCCATTCTAATCTACAACCCAGGAACAGGACTTTCGCCAGAGCACCTGCTGCCCCAGGAATGAGTGAAACATGAAGAAGTGCTGCCGCCTTGTGGACATTTGTTATAACAACAGCTTGAAAACCAGTGGGTAGGAACCCTTGAAATTCACCAGGCCTGCGAAACTGTAAAGGACACTTGCCCTCAAGCAGTGTCCTGGGGTGGGTAAGCAGGAAAAAAAGAAAAGGAAAACAATTCAAAATAGGGTGGACCTTCAAGAAATCAACCTCAAGACGTCACCTCAAGTAACAAACCTTGTTTTCTTTCTTGAAAGCAGATTAAAAGATGCTCCACATTGCTAATTATTGGAGAACTGCAAATCAAAACTACAGTGAAGAATCACCTTGCACCAATCTGAATGGCCATCCTCAAAAAGACTACAAACAATAACGAGGGAGAGGGCATGGGCACAAGGGAACCCTCCTATGCTGTTACTGAAAATGTAAGTTGGTAGCAGTCACAATGCAGAACAGCACAGAGGTTTTTAAAAAAGCAGAAGCTAACACAGGATCGGCATTCTCACTCCAGGGCTTCCAACCCGGAGAGAAATCATCATTCGAAATGACACATGCTCCCCAGTGTTCCCTGTAGCACTGTTTACATTGACTGAGACACTGAAGCAAGCAAAATGCCCCCCCCCCCCCACACACACACACTCTTCTCTCTCTCTCTCTCACTGAAGCACTTTCCCGGTGGCTCAGCGGTAAAGAATCTGCTTGCAACGCAGGAGACACAGGAGACGTGGATTCGATCCCTGGGTTAGGAAGATCCCCTGGAGAAAGGCCTGGCAACCCACTTCAGTATTCTTGCCTGCAGAAGTCCATGGCCAGAGGAGCCTGGCAGACTACAGCCCGTGGGGTCGCANAAAGCAAAATCCCCCCCCCCCCCCCACACACACACACTCTTCTCTCTCTCTCTCTCACTGAAGCACTTTCCCGGTGGCTCAGCGGTAAAGAATCTGCTTGCAACGCAGGAGACACAGGAGACGTGGATTCGATCCCTGGGTTAGGAAGATCCCCTGGAGAAAGGCCTGGCAACCCACTTCAGTATTCTTGCCTGCAGAAGTCCATGGCCAGAGGAGCCTGGCAGACTACAGCCCGTGGGGTCGCAAAGAGTCAAACACGATTAAAACGACTGAGCACGCACACACATACAGTGGAATGTACCTCAGCCATAAAAACAGAATAAAGAATGCTTTTCCTGCAACTGGACGTGCCAGGAGGTGATCACACTAAGTGAAGGAATCAGAGAAGCACAAATAGCTCATGACATCCCTTATGCTTAGGATCTAAAAATCAACACAAATGAACTCATTTACAAAATGGAAACAGACTAACAGATGTAGAAAACAAACTTCTAGTTATCAAAGGGGAAAACTGGCTGGGCTGAAGGGATAAATTAGGAGGATGGGATTAACACATACACAGGTATATATATATATATATATGCCCCACTAGAAAAGACCCTGATGCTGGGAAAGATTGAAGGCGGGAGGAGAAGGGGACGAAAGAAGATGAGATGGTTGGATGGCATCACTTACTCGATGGACATGAGTTTGAGTAGGCTCCAGGAGTTGGTGATGGACAGGGAAGCCTGGCATGCTGCAGTCAATGGGGTCACAAAGTCGGACTTGACTGAACTGAACTGATCTGATGCCCCAGGAACCTGAGTGAAACATGAAGAAGCGCTGCCTACTTGTGGACATTTCTTATAACAACAACCTGAAAACCGGTGCTTAGGGCCCTTGAAATTCACCAGGCCCGCAGAACTGTAAAGGACACTTGCCCTCAAGCAGTGTCCTGGGGTGGGTAAGCAGGAAAAAAAAGAAAAACAATTCAAAACAGGGTGGACCTTCAAGAAATCAACCTCAAGACGTCACCTCAAGTAACAAACACTGTTTTCTTCTCTTTTTCTTGAAAGCACATGAAAAGATGCTCCATATGGCCTGATGCTCCATATGGCTAACTATTAAAGAATTAGAATACATTTACACACACACACACACACACACACACACACACACACACACATACACACATACCACAAATAACCAACAAGGACCTACTGTATAGCACAGGGAAGTCTACTCAATGTCTTGTAATAACAACACATTGAGTATATGGTACAGTGCAAAGGAAAAAAAAGATAAATATATATATATTTACATATGTGTGTAACTGAGTCACTTTACATTGGAAACTAATAAGACATTCTGAACCAAGTATATTTCAAAAAAAATTTGAAAAAATATGTTAGTTAGATAAAATAACCAGAAAATTCATCCATGTGGAAACTAAAAAGCAGCTGGTGATAATCTGTGGATTAAAAATGAAACCCAGAAGAGAAATTAGCAGCTATCCAGAAAGCAACAGAAAGCACTGTATTGCAAAAAAACATCTGTAAGATAGAGGGAGATTCATACTCAGAGTTCTTGATCTTGAATACACTTTCGGTTAAAGACGAAGACCAACAGGGTCTAAGATTTCACTTTTATAATTTCCTAAAGAGAACAACAAACGAAACCCAAAGAAACTAGCAAGAAGGATAAGATAAAGATAAACACCCACTCCAGTGTTCTTGCCTAGAGAATCCCAGGGATGGGGGAGTCTGGTGGGCTGCCTTCTATGGGGTTGCACAGAGTTGGACACGACTGAAGAGACTTAGCAGCAGCAGCAGCCAAAGTAAAAAGGTAACATAAGAAGATAGCAGAGGATAAATAAATCCAAATGTTACTTCTGGGTGATGAATAGATTCAAAAGGTTAGATCTGATAGACAGAGTGCCTGAAGAAATACGATGGAGATCTGTAACACTATAGAGGTGGTGGTGCCAGAACCATCCCCAAGAAAAAGAAATGCAAGAAGGCAAAATGCTCCTCTTAGGAGGCTTTACAAAGAGCCAAGGAAAAGAAGTGATAGGCAAGGGAGAAAGGGAAAGATATATTCAGTTGAATACAGAGTTCCAGAGAATAGTGAGAAGAGATAAGGCCTTCTTCAATGAACAATGCAAAGAAATAGAAACAATAGAATGGGAAAGCCTAGAGATCTCTTCAAGAAAACTGGAGCTATCAAGGAAACATTTCATGCAAGGATGGGCATGATAAAGAATGCATAAGGACCCAACAGAAGCAGAAGAGATTAAGAAGAGGGGGCAAGAATACACAAAAAAACTGTACAAAAAAGGTCCTATGACCTGGATAACTACGATGGTGTGATCACTCACCTAGAGCCAGATATCCTGGAGTGTGAAGTCAAGTGGGCCTTAGGAAGCATTACTACAGACAAAGCTATTGAAGGTGATGAAATTCCAGCTAAGCTATTTCACATGCTAAAAGATGATACTGTTAAAGTGCTGCACTCAATATGTCAGCAAATTTGGAAAACTCAGCAGTGGCCACAGAACTGGAAAAGATCAGTTTTCATCCCAATCCCAAAGAAAGGCAATGCCAAAGAATGCTCTAACTACCGCACAATTGCACTCATCTCACACGCTAGCAAAGTGATGCTCAAAATTCCCCAAGCAAAGCTTCAACAGTACATGAACTGTGAACTTCTAGATGTTCGAGCTGGATTTAGAAAAAGCATAGGAACCAGAGATCAAATTGCCAACATCCGTTGGATCACAGAAAAAGCAAGAGAATTCCAGAAAAACATCTACTTGTGCATCATTGACCATGGCAATGCCTTTGACTGTGTGGATCACAATAAACAGTGGAAAATTCTGAAAGAGATGGGAATACAACATCACAGCTGACCTGTCTCCTGAGAAATGTGTATGCAGATTGAAGTCAAGTGGGCCTTAGGAAGCATTACTACAGACAAAGCTAATGAAGGTGATGAAATTCCAGCTAAGCTATTTCACATGCTAAAAGATGATACTGTTAAAGTGCTGCACTCAATATGTCAGCAAATTTGGAAAACTCAGCAGTGGTCACAGGACTGGAAAATGTCAATTTTCATTCCAATCCCAAAGAAGGGCAATGCCAAAGAATGTTCCAGCTACCTTACAACTGTGCTCATTTCACATGCTTGCAAGGTAATGCTCAAAATCCTTCAAGCTACACTGCCGCAGTATGTGAACTGAGAACTTTCAAATGTACAAGCTGAGTTTAGAAAAGGCAGAGGATCTAGACATCAAATTGCCAATGTCCACTGGATCATGAGGAAAGCAAGGGGATTCCAGAAAAAACACCTACTTCTGCTTCATTGACTATGCTAAAGCCTTTGACTGTGGATAATAACAAATAATACGCCAGCAAATTTGGAAAACTCAGCAGTGGCCACAGAACTGGAAAAGATCAGTTTTCATCCCAATCCCAAAGAAAGGCAATGCCAAAGAATGCTCTAACTACCGCACAATTGCACTCATCTCACACGCTAGCAAAGTGATGCTCAAAATTCCCCAAGCAAAGCTTCAACAGTACATGAACTGTGAACTTCTAGATGTTCGAGCTGGATTTAGAAAAAGCATAGGAACCAGAGATCAAATTGCCAACATCCGTTGGATCACAGAAAAAGCAAGAGAATTCCAGAAAAACATCTACTTGTGCATCATTGACCATGGCAATGCCTTTGACTGTGTGGATCACAATAAACAGTGGAAAATTCTGAAAGAGATGGGAATACAACATCACAGCTGACCTGTCTCCTGAGAAATGTGTATGCAGATCAAGAAGTGACAGTTAGAACTGGACATGGAACAACAGACTGGTTCCAAATAGGAAAAGGAGTACATCAAGGCTGTATATTGTCGCCCTGCTTATTTAACTTCTATGCAGAGTACATCATGAGAAACAGTGGGCTGGATTAAGCACAAGCTGGAATCAAGATTGCTGGGAGAAATATCAATAATCTCAGATATGCAGATGACACCACCCTTATGGCAGAAAGTGACGAAGAACTAAAGAGCCTCTTGATGAAAGTGAAAGAGAGTGAAAAAGTTGGCTTAAAGCTCAACATTCAGAAAACGAAGATCATAGCATCTGGTCCCATCATTTCATGACAAACAGATGGGGAAACAGTGTCAAACTTTATTTTGGGGGGCTCCAAAATCACTGCAGATGGTGACTGCAGCCATGAAATTAAAAGATGCTTACTCCTTGGAAGAAAAGTTATGACCAACCTAGACAGCATATTCAAAAGCAGAGACATTACTTTGCCAACAAAGGTCCATCTAGTCAAAGCTATGGTTTTTCCAGTAGTCACGAATGGATATGAGAGTTGGACTATAAAGAAATCCGAGCGTCGAAGAATTGATGCTTTTGAACTGTGGTGTTGGAGAAGACTCTTGAGAGTCCCTTGCACAGCAAGGAGATCCAACCAGTCCACCCTAAAGGAAATCATTCCTGAATCAGCATCAGGACTGATGCTGAAGCTGAAACTCCAATACTGTGGCCACCTGCTGTGAAGAACTGACTCATTTGAAAAGACCCTGATGCTGGGAAAGATTGAAGGCGGGAAGAGAAGGGGACAACAGAGGATGAGATGGTTGGATGGTATCACCAACTCAACGGACATGAGTTTGTGTAAACTCTGGGAGTAGGTGATGGATAGGAAAGCCTGCCGTGCTGCAGTCCATGGGGTCGCAAAGAGTTGAACATGACTAAGCGACTGAACTGAACAACAAACAAATTCTTAAAGAGATGGGAATACCAGACCACCTTACCTGTCTCCTGTGAAACTGTATGTGGGTCAAGAAGCAACAGTTAGCACTGGACATGGAATTACAGATTGGTTCAAAATTGGGAAAGGAGTATGTCAAGGCTGTATATTGTCACCCTGCTTATTTAACTTCTATGCAGAGTACATCATGCAAAATGCCAGGCTGGATGAATCACAAGATGGCATCAAGACTCCCAGGAGAAATATCAACAACCTCAGATATGCAGATGACACCCCTCTAACGGCAGAAAGTGAAGAGGAACTAAAAGAGTCTCTTGATGAGGGTGAAAGAGGAGAGTGAAAAAGTTGGTTTGAAACAACATTCAAAAAACCAAGATCATGGCATCTGGTTCCATCACTTCATGGCAAAGAGAAGCGGAAAAAGTGGAAGCAGTGACACATTTTATCTCTTGGGCTCCAAAATCACTGTGGATGGTGACTGCCACCATGAAATTAAATTACACTTTCTCCTTGGAAGGAATGCTATGACAAATCTAGACAGCGTATTTAAAAGCAAAGACATTATTTTCCCAACAAAGTTTCATTTAGTCAAAGCTATGGTTTTTCCAGTAGCCACGTACGAAAGTTGGATCATAAAGAAGGCTGAACACCAAAGAACGGATGCTTTTGAACTACAACGTTGGGGAATACTCTTGGGAGTCCCTTGGATGCAAGGAGATCACATCAGTCAATCCTAAAGGAAATCAACCCTGAATATCCATTGGAAGGACTGATGCTGAAGTTGAAGCTCCAATTTTCTGGCCACCTAATGCAAAGAGCAGACTCACTGGAAAAGATCTTGATGCAGGGAGGACAGAGGAGCCTGCCGAGTTACAGTCCATGGGGTCACAATGAGTCAGACATGACTTAGCCACTGAAAAACAACAATGAAATAGATAACCCCCTTAAGATCCTGATAATGTAAGAGACTGAAAGAGAGAGAAAAAGAGTGTGAGCAATACAGGCAAGATTATAAAGGAGAAATAACCAGAGACAGAAGTGATTAAAGTAATTTAGGAGAAGAGAATCATCAACTGTAGCACAATAGTTTTCCAAATTTGAAAGGATGAATTCCTAGCAATATGATAAAATGTGAAAACAGATCCAGGACAAAAAGTTTATAATTCTGAATTATCCAAAAAAAGCTGCAGATACTGAGAAAAGTGTTTCAGTAATGCCTTTAAAAACTATAAATGTTTGGGAGACATTAGAGATATTTGAAGATATTGAAGATATTTGAACTATTAAATAATAGTTGTGGATTAGCACTAATTTTCATTGTTGTTGCAAGTTAGGTATGACAAAGCCCTTAGTATAAAACTTGTATACTGAAATATTTAGGAATGAAATGTCATAATGTCACACACACATAAACAAATATAGCAATATCACTGTAAACTACAGTAATGAGAACAGTATCGTATTGCTATAAAGAGAGACAAACGTTGGTCAGTGGAACAGCCTAGATAACCCAGGAATAAACTCACATCCATACAGACAATGGGTGTGCTGCTGAATTTTGACAGCAGCACAAAGGCAATGCAACCAATGGTGACTTTTCAACAAATGCTGCTGGAAAAATGCATATGCAAAAAAGTGAAATCGAATCCCTATCTCTTAGCAAGTTAAAACCCAACACTATAAAACTTCCAGAAGAGGGACTTTCCTGGTGGTCCAGTGGTGAAGACTCTGCTTCCACTGCAAGAGGCGAGGGCTTTAGCTCTGGTGGGGGAACTAAGATCCCGCGGGCAGCGAAGTGTTGTCAAAAAACATAAACAAACAAACTGATAAAATATGAAATCTAAACACACACACAAAATAAAACTTCTAAAAGGAAACATCGCAGGAAATCTTGTTGACCTTAGGCTTGCTGCTGTTCAGTCGCTCAGCTGTGTCCAGCTCCTTGCAACTCCATGGACTGAAGCCTGCAAGGCTCCTCTGTCCTTGGGATTTCCCAGGCAAGAATACTGGAGTGGGTTGCCATTGCCTACTCTAGGGTTCTTCTATCTGTGATTGTATCCTAAATTTCTTTTCTTATAAGGAAAACAGTGATTGTTTTAGGATCTAGCATTAACCTCATTTTAGTTTATGTCTTTTTTTTTTTTTTAAGATTTTTTTTTGATGTGGACCATTTTAATTTTTACCCACTCCAGTATTTGAAGGCCTAGAGAATTCCATGGACTCTAAAAGTCTACTGAATTTGTTACAATATTGCTTTTGTTTTATGTTTTGATTTTTTGGCCCCAAGGCATGCGGAGATCGTAGTTCCGGACCAAGGATTGAACCTGCAAACCCTGCATTGGAAGGTGAAGTCTTAACCATTAGACCCCCAGGGAAGTCCCTACTTTACATCTTTAAAGGCCTAGCACCAAATACAGTCACATTCTGAAGTACTAGGGGGTTAGGAATTCAACATTTCAATTTGCAGGGACATCGTTCAACCCATAACACAATGGAAGCACACAGGGAGAACACCCTTGGACCAGGGGAGAAAGAAACACAGCGACAACCCAAGACAGTGGGCCTCAGTGAATTAGCCAAGTACGTTCTATGATTGGACCAGCAATCACCTAGCCTCCTAACTTGTCAACTCTGCTTCATCCTTGCTTTGCTTTTCTGCATTGTAGCCAAGTCAGGGAGTGGCGAACATGTCTGATGTGGCTGATGCTCGTGTGTTGTCAATCAGAGGGAGGTAGGGACAGGGTAGGTAAGCCTGGGTTGCATTACTAACCAACTTCAATCTTTATGCCCTAAGGAGTCACAGAAACCATTTGCCAGTTGGTTCTAAGCCCTAGTCACTTATATAACCAGGTAACTACAGCACATTTGGGTTAGCACCTTATGGAATCCTGCTTGCTTCTGAATCCTGGTTCTGCTGCACAGGGACTGTGTCCTTAGGAAAAGTTACTTCCCAGAGCTTCCGATTTCCTATCTATAAAATGGGTAATAAAATAATACTGCTCAGTATTAATAATAATAATATTTCCTAGTATTACTAATAATCAGCTCAGTTCAGTCACTCAGTTGTGTCCGACTCTTTGCGACCCCATGAATCACAGCACGCCAGGCCTCCCTGTCCATCACCAACTCCCGGAGTTCACTCAGACTCACGTCCATCGAGTCCGTGATGCCATCCAGCCATCTCATCCTCGGTCGTCCCCTTCTCCTCCTGCCCCCAATCCCTCCCAGCATCAGAGTCTTTTCCAATGAATCAACTCTTCGCATGAGGTGGCCAAAGTACTGAAGTTTCAGCTTTCGCATCATTCCTTCCAAAGAAATCCCAGGGCTGATCTCCTTCAGAATGGACTGGTTGGATCTCCTTGCAGTCCAAGGGACTCTCAAGAGTCTTCTCCAACACCACAGTTCAAAAGCATCAATTCTTCGGCAATCAG
>SJYT01017772.1:850359-879544 GCA_006410635.1 Cephalophus harveyi | reverse complement strand
TCTATCAGATCTAGGCCCTTAAATCTATTCCTCACTTCCACTGTATAATCATAAGGAATTTGATTTAGGTCATACCTGAATGGTCTAGCAGTTTTCCCTACTTTCTTCAATTTGAGTCTGAATTTGGCAATAAGGAGTTCATGATCTGAGCCACAGTCAGCTCCTGGTCTTGTTTTTGCTGACTGTATACAGCTTCTCCATCTTTGGCTGCAAAGAATATATAATCAATCTGATTTCGGTGTTGACCATGTGGTGATGTCCATGTATAGAGTCTTCTCTTGTGTTGTTGGAAGAGGGTGTTTGCTATGACCAGTGCATTTTCTTGGCAAAACTCTATTAGTCTTTGCCCTGCTTCATTCTGCATTCCAAGGCCAAATTTGCCTGTTACTCCAGGTGTTTCTTGACTTCCTACTTTTGCATTCCAGTCCCCTAGAATGAAAAGGACATCTTTTTTGGGTGTTAGTTCTAAAAGGTCTCGTAGGTCTTCATAAAACCGTTCAACTTCAGCTTCTTCAGCGTTACTGGTTGGGGCATAGACTTGGATAACTGTGATATTGAATGGTTTGCCTTGGAGACGAACAGAGATCATCCTGTCATTTTTGAGATTGCATCCAAGTACTGCATTTCGGACTCTTTTGTTGACCATGATGGCTACTCCATTTCTTCTGAGGGATTTCTGCCCGCAGTAGTAGACATAATGGTCATCTGAGTTAAATTCACCTATTCCAGTCCATTTTAGTTTGCTGATTCCTAGAATGTCAACGATAATACTACACAGTAATAATATTGCCCAGCCTGGATGAGAGGGGAGTTTGGGGGAGAACAGATACATGTATGTGTGTGGCTGAGTCCCTTTGCTGTCCACCTGAAACTATCATGACACCGTTAATCGGCTCTATTCTGAAACAAAATAAAAGCTTTAAAATATAATAATAACACTGCCCAATCCATAGTGATATCACAGGAAATGTGCTCAGAACAGGGTCTAATCCATACCAAGTGCCCAAGAAATGCCAGTTATTATCTGGCAGCCAAGAAATTTTAAAGCCCTACCTTAAAAATTTATAATCACCTGATGACTCAAAGGAGCTCTTTTATTCTCAAAGTTGCTACTAAAAATAGAAATAAATATGTCCATAGTTCTCTGAATGCCAGATCTGTGAAGACCTAATCCATTTAAAACGAGAGCAGGCCTGGGAGCAGCTGAGAGAGAAGTCACAGAGCCGGGGACTTTCTGATGCACACTGGTCCATGGACCATCCCTTTGCCCCTATAGACTCCTGCTTTACATACATTTCTAGCCACTCTGCCTCCTGGGTTTCCCAGAAACAGCAAATTAGAAAATAAAGGAGGAAAGAGCCTAAAAGCGGGTGCTCTGACAGCAGCAAGATGTGACAGCTGACAGTGTGTCAGCTAAGAAAGAAGCAAGAAAATTAAAAAGCCGGCCAAACCGTCCCACACAGCTCAATAACCTCCCGAGGGCTTTCCCACCCGGCACAATGATGGATGTGTTTCGGGATGACCCCGAGCCCTGCGTTCCTCGCCGTGGAAATGGCCTCTCCATCCACTCAGCTGCTCAAGCTTGAAAAATCAGCTCTCCTCTGGCTCTTTCCTCCTCTTTCCTCCTCCATCTATCTAGTCGGTCTCCGAGTCCTATCAATTCCCTCTTAAATGGATCTTGAGGCTCTGGTGCCTGACAAAACGGATGGGTGTCCTGAAATATTAACCCACAGTCCCCTACTTTATTACTGTCTGCTGGACAAGTGCATGGGAGACTCCCACCAGGGCTCCTGGGCTCCCTGCCTCCAGCCTCACTGTGTGAGGTCAGTATAATCACGGCGGGGTCGGGGACATGCTCCAAGCCCATGAGTGCCCGTCATGTGTCAGGGGGGCATATGCTCATCATTTTTATTCCAATTAAAAAAAATGATACCTCTTAACATAGGCACAAAGTTTCTATTTTAAGTTATTTTAGAAAATCAGACTAAGTCGATGTATTTAGAGACTGAATTAGAGAAGGTGAGGTCAGCAGCTTGATAATTCAGACCCCAAATACCAGTTTCCCTTCAACTGCACAGACAATTGAAGGAAGGCTGAGAGAGGGGAGTGGGTAGCCTGAAGCAGCTCTTAATCCTTCACTGTGAACAGACCAAGGTTTAGAGGACCTTCTGTGTCTGAATCTCACTTTATTCTTTTCTTCTTGCGTCAGCCAGGGACCTGAGAAAACGTTAACCTGGTCGGTTTTCCTTCCACCAGTGTAATCTCTGTCAGTTCCCTTCTGACCCGTTTCCAGGTCTCTGTCATGGTTCTAACGCAGGGAAGGGTGTTGGGCACAGGATCTGCTTTTGTGGGAGAGAGCAGGCTTAGACAGGACTGGCTTATGCTGCAGGGATCACTGAGTTCTCTGTGCAAGAGGATGCAGGGTCCACGTTCACATCTGGGTGATCCTCCGCTCACCTTTAGGCTTCCCTGGTGGCTCAGATAGTAAAGAACTGCCTGCAATGCAGGAGACCCGGGTTCGATCCCTGGGTCAGGAAGGTCCCCTGGAGAAGGCAATGGCTAGCCATTCCAGTATTCTTCACTGGAGAACCTCATGGACAGAGGAGCCTGGTGGGCTACAGTCCACGGGGTTGTAGAGAGTCGGATACGACTTAGAGACTAAACTTCCTTTCACTTTCACCTTATCCAAGGCTGAACTCCAGAAGAGCCGTTAACACCAACACTGCAAAGAACTGAAGATATGTATCTTAAGAGGGTCCTTACTATTTCCGCCTTCACTCTGAACTGAAGACAAATGTGCTTAGCGTCTTTAATGCAGGCATTTATAGTCCATCAGCATCCTCCTGATCATTAGGTGGATAAAGTGTCTTCTAAGTATGAGTCTTTAATGGAGTATTTTTGCCTGCAGTGAAGCAATTTGCCTTTTAGCTTGAAAACCTTTGAATAAGGATATTAACATTTAGGTATGTTCCAGTTCTGGTTGCTCCAGGGAGCACATTTTATTAACAACTGCCAGTCATTAACAAAACACAGGTCTTCACACACCGTCATCACCTCCGTTGCTTGTACACAGCCGGCTCTCCTGGATGTTCCTCTCTTGTGTGGGTTCTAAAGACTTAATCTCACGTATCTCCACCATGCTATGTCCTCAGATCAACAGTGCTCAGCGGTTGGTTCTGTACAATCTCTCGGCCACCAAGTAGCGCCTGAGATAGCCATGTCACACTGCCCGGAGACAGACTGCCCTCACACTGTGACATTCTCTGTGCCATGCTTCCAAGCTCTGAGGCGCGTGTCACTGAATGTCACAAAGCCACATGGGAGAGCTGCTTCCCCTGCCTCCCAAAGCCTAGCAGAGGGTGGGCACCGTTCCACAGACGCTCCAGCAGCCGAGCGTCTTATTTTATTCTTAATATCTATTCACCTACCACCCACTCTCAGCCTTCCCTTGATTTCCCAGATAATGCCTTTTGAAACTCCAATCGCCTTCGGTTTTATTTTAATCCGTGATGTGCTCACATTCTGAGCAAGAGACAGAAAGAGCACAAGAATGCTTCTTCTCACGTATCTCCACCATGCTATGTCCTCAGATCAACAGTGCTCAGCGGTTGGTTCTGTACAATCTCTTGGCCACCAAGTAGCGCCTGAGATAGCCATGTCACACTGCCCGGAGACAGACCGCCCTCACACTGTGACATTCTCTGTGCCATGCTTCCAAGCTCTGAGGCGCGTGTCACTGAATGTCACAAAGCCACATGGGAGAGCTGCTTCCCCTGCCTCCCAAAGCCTAGCAGAGGGTGGGCACCGTTCCACAGACGCTCCAGCAGCCGAGCGTCTTATTTTATTCTTAATATCTATTCACCTACCACCCACTCTCAGCCTTCCCTTGATTTCCCAGATAATGCCTTTTGAAACTCCAATCGCCTTCGGTTTTATTTTAATCCGTGATGTGCTCACATTCTGAGCAAGAGACAGAAAGAGCACAAGAATGCTTCTGGTTTTTTAACATTCTGGGCCAATTTTATATTTATATGCAGTAGAAACTGATGCAGATAAAATACTTTTGCTTAGGATTATCAGTGCTTTTTTTAACTTGGCAGTAACTGCTTTACAATATGCTGGTTTCTGCTATACAACAATGAGAAAGAGTCGTAATTATAATACACACACACACACACACACACACACACACACACACACACCCTCTCCCCCATCCCCTCCCCACCTCTCTAGGTCATCACAGAGCACCAAGCTGAGCTCCCTGTTTTATACAGCGGCTTCCCACGAGTTACCGATTTCACACATGATAGAGTATATATGTCAAGGCTACCTTCCCAACTTGTCCTACCCTGTCCTTCCCCCGCTGCATCCACAAGTCTTTTCTCTTCATCTGCATCTCTATTTCTTCCTTGATAAAGAGGTTCATTAGTACCATTTATCTAGATTCCGTGTAAATGTGTTCAGTGTTTTGGTTTTTTTTCCAGTGTGGTTTTTTACCTAAGTTGGTCAAATAATTGCATAGATGTAGCTTAAATCACTTTTAAGCTTTTCAGACATTTATAAGTCAACCAGTTTTTGCATGTCTCCATGAACAATTCCTTTTTATCCTGTCTCTTCCCTCTTTTTGCTGAGTTTTCTCTTCTGAACCTTTTATAGAACACATGTAAGTGATGCCAGAGAGATATGCACTCCATGTCCTCTGAAAGCCTGGGAGTGCCAAGAGACGGTTCTGTCTATATTTTAAATGATACTTTAAAAATAACATTCCCTTTTTCTTCTCATTAGATTTCTTACTATTCCCAAAGAGAAGAGAATTAAAGATCACCTTTCGGAGACCTTCACTGTTAACATGTTAGTGTGTTTTGCCCACCTCGTCTCTTAAAAACACAGAGAACGTGGTAAAAGCTTTCTACAAATTTTTGAAGTCAAGTTTAATGGTAAAAATAAAGTCAAGATTTGGTAGCAAGTTGAAATAGTTCCAACAGTCAAGTTAAACTTACTTTAAAATGAACTTATTCCTAAAAAACTGGGGCCAATTCTGACGGAGCTGTCTGGGAAGATTAGCTAAAATACACAATTCCAAGCTTCTCATCATAGTATTAATGCCAAATGTTCTTTAATGAAAGTGGAAAAGCTTAATCCCCAAAGGGTACCAAGCTTAGAAACCTTCAAAAAGACTGGATTTGTGTGAGAGGGGCCAAAATCGATGTACTGTATAAGAAATAGTCCAATGGGGAATTATCTTTAAGGATTCTACTTCCATGTGTTACCATAATGCAAGTTCTTTTATATTTTTGGTCACTGTTTTTTCTTAAAATTATGATCTCTTATTAGGTAGGGTACATACACTATCTTTCCATTGAAAACCTAAAGAATGTCAACTTTCCTTTCTTTGTACAGTTAAAACAGCAAGTTGAAAATATGAACACTTGGCTAAAACTAGACAGGAATAGCTCATCCTTTTATATTTGGAGGAGTCAGAATACTGGACATATTCCCCATTGTCAGGGGGCTTTTCCAAAGATGGACAGAGGTTTATAAGAGGTTTGCAGACCAAAGACTTCACCCAAATATCTTTTGGCGGCAACCAGTAGCCCAGCCTGGGCTGGCGTTTTGTGTAAATTTTCTATTTCAGATAACATTTTGACCATTAATTTATAGGAACAAACAAAGGCAAGGATATATTATTGCTCTGGTCTTACCTCGCAAAATAATTTGCTCTTTGGGCCAGTCTCCAGGTACCAACTGTAATTAATGATTGGTTCCAAATGGGAAACCTGTATTAATACAAAGAAAAATTTAAGAGGCCTATGGGCTATTGTGAACTGCACACAGGCTTCATTATTTCACACATTTATAGACACTGACGTTGCTACTTCTGTGTGGCAGTTGTTCTCTTACTTGGGGCTGCCGTGGGCTACAGTGAAGCACCACTCACTGTTCGACAGGACAAGAGCAGCCATGGATTTGGGTGTTGACCCAAATGACCGGCTAAAGCAGGTCAGTGGGAATACAAGTGGGATCGCACAGGGCTGGGGCTGTGGGCCATGTCCTATGCAAAAAAAGAGCAGAAAATACACATCTGGAGCCACCAAAACCTTTACTCAGGTCTCAAAAGAAAACACCTAATAGAGAACACTTTTAGTGCAGAGCACATCTCCCTTAAAAAAGCCGCTCCACACGATGCTCCATTTTTAAACTCTTTTACACTCGAGCCAATGACTTCTATTAATATCAAAACACTGTCTTCTCTCTCTGCTCTTCCAAAGGACCTTCTGCCCACATCCAGACCCAAAGGGCTCATCCACCTCTGCTGTCCCTGTCTTCACTGCCTGCCTTTACTTCTTCACCATCTGGATCCACTTACCCTTTCTTGCTTCTTTGTCTTTTGTTTTTCAATTCTCCCCAAATAGGAATTTGCAGAGCAAAGCAGAGTCTGAAAGCTGAACAAGCAACGCAAAATCAAAACTCCAAGAAAACTTCCCTTTCTGATGGAACTAATCGGGACAAAATTGTCAGCTGATGTAATCAAAGGCAAGCCTGTTTGCTAAAAATATTTGAAAAGAGCATCTTACCACCTGTCTCCTTGCTCCAAAGACTTTGTTCTCCAAGAGAACTGTTCCGTGCCTTTTAAGAAGGTTGCCACTTTACATCCATCCCACTTCTTCTCTGTCCCATCTGATTTATTCAACAGCATTTTGTGCTGGGTGCCAGGGTTACCAAGATGAACAAGGCATATGAGGAACTGGCAACACATTCAAATGGCTGTGAGAATCTGCACTGTATTCTTTTTCTACTCAGACTCAGAGAGCATGGGTAAAATATTGTGTAAGTTACTCTGGTGTGGGAAGGCATCCTGAAAAATGAGGAATCTGAGTCAGAACATGACCAGGAAAAGTGTTCTGGACAGAAGGAACATCATTTGCATAATCTCTCCTCTGCAACACAAGGAAGAAAAGCAAAGAGGGACATGATACACATCTTCAGATGTCTGGAGGGTACCAATGTGGAAAGCAGAGAGGCGCTGGTCTGAGTTATTTCAGGGACGGAGAAACAGGCAGGAATAAAAGAAGTCAGATGTACAGTATTCAATCTGAAAGAGAACTTTCTTATACATGGAACAGCCTGATGATAACAACAGAAAATACTTATGCTTGACATTATAGGTCAAGCACTGCTCTCAGGGACATATATACTTTATGAATAAATAAAAAATATCAAATACATAAAATTAATCCTCAAAATAACCCTCTACTATCACCATCCCTAAGTCATCAGTATAGAAACTGAGGTACAGAGCTGCTAGGCAACATACCTAAGGGGCCACACCAGGAACTGGTGGCCCCTGGATCTGCACCCAGGAAGTCTGGCTCAAGCACTTGTGTTCTCAACTATTCTGCTACACTTGCCAACACACGAGTGTGTCTCCTATTCCTGAAGGTTTCCAGGTAAAGGCCGGGTGGCCATTCTGCAGGAATGTCCTAGAAGAGTTCCCTTGTGAATGGGAGGCTGAGCTCTGAACCCAAGGCCCCTTTCACCTCTCAACCCGAGAGGCTGGCAACTCCTCTCGAATCTTCCTGATAGTCTCACGACTCATCACCACACTCTTCAAAGTCTCCTTTCTTTCATCCACAATTCCAGCCCCGCGGACTCCTCAAACCACGAAACTGCCTCAGTCTCAGCGGCACGATTTTCCCTTCACCCAGGCTTGTTGCTCTCTCCCAAATCGTGGTTCTACAGATCGACTCAGCCTTTCTGAAAAAAGAAAAAGAAAAAAACTCTTTCCATCTTCCCCCCTTGCCTGGTGGTTTCCTTCGTTCATATTCTCTCCCTGCCCCCTCCCCATGACTACATCCTCAGGGTCCAGATGTCAGTCTGGCAAAGACATGGTTTACCCCTGAGATGCCAAGAGGGAGGAAATGAGAGGGACAGGGCCGGCTGGGCACGGACTCACAGGAGCCCTCTGTGGACAGATGACTATCGTGACTAAGAGCTCCTTAGGTTTTGAGGGCAGAGCGAGAGGACAGAGGAAGAGGCAAACGTGAGCTCCGTGTGCGTGACCACTCGGGCCTGGAGAGCTTTCCACTCAAGGGTCTCTCAGCCTCAGCTCAGGAACAGGGAGCCCCCTCCCCTGTCTCCACAGAATCACAGAGACTTCAGACGTCTCTGCGCATCTCAGGAACAGCTGGTGGCTCCGAAATGAATCTAATTAAGCATCTTCCTGGGCTGCAAGCAGTTCTAATTTTAAGATTAAGAGTGTTGCCCAAAATGTATCTCACAGACGACCGGCTTCAGACATTCTATCCCAGACACACCATTCTGTGGCACAAGCTAAATCGCATTACAGAAATTACTCCACCCTGAAGCCTGGCCAAGTCAATAATATTGATGGATGAACCGGGGCTGTCAACCGTTGGAATACAATGCTTCAGACCAGATTCATTGTCCTTTCACCTTGTCATATTTGTAGCTAATGTCCTTTCCCCTGAGAGCCCCTCCTCGGGATAATAAATGTCAGAGAAGATGAAAAGGGATTGCCTTTGCTTCAGTCAAATGAAGCAACGTGCAGCTGCGTTTTGGCTTCAAATCTAGGCTGGAACTCGGGTGGGTCTGCTTGGTCCCACCCTGCTCTCCTTAACAAGCACTGCTAAGACCCTTTGTTCAGTTACACTTGCTGAGGTCACAGCAGGACACGGGAAGCAACGGAGACCTGCAAATAGCAGGCTGCCTGATTTTTGGGGACACAAAAGCCAGAATCAAACAAAGACGATTACTGGGAGGGAAATTCCAGGGTTCCTGTTGATTCTTTCTGCTCGTAAATAGATACCAACATCGAGAGTTCCCTCTAGAACTCTGGGTGACTCCCCATCTCTCTGCTGCCATCACTCATTAAAGGGGGTCCTCAGGTGAGAACCTCTCCACCACCCCCTAAAACAGAGCAGACATGAAAACCAGAGAGCTTGCCACGTACCAGTAAGTTTCCCTACCTCAAAAAAAAAAAAAAAAAGCAAAAACTAACATAGTAATCAAAGGCCATATAGTAAAATCTAATTTTTTCTCCCTATAGAAAAAGAGAATAGAAGTTTCAACCAAGTCAGAGTGGACAGCTACATTTTAGGAGTCTCCTGTTCATCTAAACAGAGGACGGTGCAGGGAGGGGTGAGGTGGGACTTGCAGGGAGAAAAGAAAGCAGAATAAAGGCTCAGAGCCAGACTACAAGAAAAGGGGAAATAATAAGAAACCCTGAAATTCCTTTTTGAGAAGTCTTTCTTTTCAGCTGAGTGGAGTCAGGATTTCCTGTAATTATCCAGCCCTGGACTGCTGTGGGTATTAAGTGGGACTTCTCTGCAGAAAAGGCAGATGGGGACAACTGTGTTGGGCCGTGGTTGGGTTCTGTCCCAAAAACAAGGTCAATGTCACCAGATCTCACTCGGCAGTTCACTGAAGCCACAGGACAGGCTGGCCCAGAGACAAAGCTTAGGCATCCTCAATAATTGCCAAAAGCCTTTTGGGTGGGCAAAACCCATTTTCCAGCACCCGGCTAGTCCATAGGCAGAGAGATGCGTGTGCGATGTTGAAAAGTCAGCTCTGCCTGGGGTTGACATGGCAACGCAGCCTTGGCTTCCTTCTGTTTTCCAAGTTTCTAGTCTTGACTGTGAAAAGGAACAGCCCTCATAGATAGAAGGAAGTAGAAAACTGAGAAAACCTTTCATTGGGTATAATAGAAACCGGGTCAAACAGTAGGAGAAAGATAAACAAAAATGGGCCAAAGAATGGGAGATCTAATAAAACCCAGGGCCCAGCAGAAAGTTCAAAAAGAGGAAGAGACACAGTGGTAGAAAGGAAGGTGACGCTGAAAACTAAAGGAAAGAGCAATTATGGAGAGAAGTCAGAGTGGGCTGCTGTAATCATCATGGCTGACATTCTGTAATTGACAATTTAGTGTCTTGAAATCATGGGCCAAACTAACAGGCAAAGTTGTTTATGTCCATACTATCCTTGGGTTTCACAAGCACACAGAACTAACGTTACAGATCCCTCAACCACAAACACCAACATTTGTGTGTTGTTCCCTGAGAAGGGACACCTCTACACAACCATGCCGGCTCACTTTAATAACAAAGGCTCTGCCACGCTCTCCCTCATTCCTACGGCCTCCTGACCCCCCGGGTGCTTCTCCATGTGGCTCTGCATGGTGCGGGGTGCCCCTTCCTCTTGGGAACACTGACTAACAAACTCTGCTTTCAAAGGCGGTCGTCTCTGTGTTTCCCACTGCAGCACATCTGATTAAAACAAACTCGGGGTACATTTTAAAGCAGTTATAACACATCATCCTTGATCCTCAGCAGCATGTGCACTTCTAAATTGTGTTGGCCCCACTTATGATAAAAACTCTCCAGAAGGTGGACACAGAGGGAATACATAGGCCGTGACAAATCCACAGCTAACATCATACCTGAAAAAGCTGAAGAGCTGAAAGCAGTCGCTCTAAATCAGGAACAAGACAAGGATGTCCACTCTCGCCACTTTTTTTTTTCCCCAGCATAGTTTTGGAAGTCTTAGCTACAGCAATCAGAGAAGAAAAAGAAATAAAAGCAATCCATTGGAAAAGAAGCAAAACTGTCACTCTTTGCACATGACATGACAGTATACATAGAAAATCCTAAAGACACTACCAGAAAACAATTAGAACTCATCAATGAGACTGGTAAAACTGCAGGATACAAAACTGATACACAGAAATCTTTTGCATTTCTACACACTAACAACAGAAGATCAGAAAGAGAAACTAAAGAAACAATCCTATTTGCCATTGCATCAAAAACAATAAAATGCCTAGGAAGAAACCTACCGAAGAGACAAAAGGCCTGTACTCCAAAAGTATGACACGTTGATGAAAAAAAATTGAAGATGACACAAACAGATGTATTATCAATTAAATTATTTCCAAAATAAAGAACTAGGCTTCTGAGATTAAAAAAAATTAAAACAAAGAAACAACAACTGTGTTGGCATAGCAGTGGACTATAAGACAGACTGTGTGCTCACAGCCTATGTAATTTTGAAGGAGTTAGTTAGTTCACATGACAGCTAATGATGAGAAGAGTTAACCTTGTTTGACAACTTGCAAACAGCGAGTGCTTCACATGATTCATTTCATCCTCACCCCAGCTCTGTGAGGCAGGTGCCATCATCATGCCCATTTTACACATGAAGAAACAGACTCAGAAAGGGTAAAGGACTTGTGATGACTCAGGAGGTGAGCAACAGAGCTCAGAGGCAGTCTTGCTCTCATTGCTGGGTTTTGAATGCTATATTTATATTATGCTTATTCTTACCTCAAACACGTTAGCTCTCTCACTGAGACTGTCATGGAGGCATGAGCATCAGCAAACATTTAATGAGGGCCCGAGGCATGCATCGCTCTCCCAGGCACCAGGAGGACCTGCCTAGGAGAAAGTAAGCTCTGCTCTTAGGGGAGTCAGTGACACTATACCAGTGTCTTAAGTTCTTCTGCTGAGAACAGCTCACAGATAAGAGGTGCTCTTGAAGATAAAACAGAAGAATCACAGGATTTGGGATAGCTGGGAAAAGTGTGTGTGTGTGTGTGTAAGAAGCGGAGCACTGGCGGGGGCGGGGCAATTCATCTAGACCTTGAAGGAAAGCGAGGGGTCAGAAGATGGAGAGCTGGGGTGAGGTGCGGAGGTGAGGCAAGGGAGGCAGCAGGAGACGGCCCAGGCTGTGTCTGCAGCTCAGCTGCAGTGATCCGGTTTTGACTCGAGTGAGGGATGAGCCTGCACCTGAAGAGGCTGGTGCAAGATGATGAAGGGTCTTAACGCGGCGATACTAAGGAACCCAGTGCACTGAGGAAGACCTGTCAGCAGCCAGGAGGAGGGGGACCACCAAGAGAGGAGAGCGCGAGTGGGAGGTGGGGGGCGGTCCTGAAGAGAGGGCCGTGGCGTTCACTGAAAGGAGGCTCGTGGGGCAACAGAGAAGTTGGGCAAAGGCTGGAGCGACACGGCCCTCTGTCTTCTCTTTATTCTCTGACGTCCAGGATCGGAGTCCCAGAATGGAGAAAGAATGTTCTACAGTTATTAACCGAATTACTGGTGTGAGAGGAAATGGCATAAAAACATAATGAAGCTCTTGCCTTCTTCTCTATCCCAAGTTCTCTTAGAGGCATTTTAAAAGCTAGCATATAATGGGTTTTTCATGACTCAGAACATGAACACTAGGGCTAGTGTTGCATTTGTCAGTAAAGCTCTTGCTCCCAGCAGTTTTCTTTTAATTATTAATGTTTTATTAGATAAATGAAAAGCTATTGAAGAGAATAGAAAGTATAGGCATTACAAAGGAAAATTCTAAATGACATATAGTCTTACCAGCTAGAGATAATGACAGTAATTTTTTCCTATATTAGCTAATCTTTTAGATATTGTATATGTTTAAACACACATGTATATATACTTATATTTCAAGTATATTTATATATGTGCATACTTACATTATGTATACTCATAATATGTATAGTTCATTCATCAGCATACTATTATTATATTTCTATGCCAATAATTTTATATATTCAAATATACAGAATGTTTCTGACTTAAAGGTTATATGAATGTACCATGAGTTGTTTGTACATTCTACTTGCTTTCTGTTCTTAAGTATTATAAGCAATACAGCAATAAATATGTTTGCATATTTTTGTCTATTTAGGTAATTTTCAAAAATACATGAAAAATGCTACTTCTCAGATTGCTTTCCCTTTGTTGCTTTTAATACTTCATCGCTACACATCTGTCAACCATAATTTTCTCTTTGGCCAATTTTCTTCTGCATCGTCTCACTTGAGAAATGACTCTACAAATCTCCCATGAAGAAGAATTCCAAATGATCTCTGTAGCTACTCTGCCCACAAGAAGGGAAAGAGAACTCCCCACCTGTTAGAGGCAGACTGTACACAGTGGCTTGCCTCCGCTACGGAATGGTATGGAGAGTGGGGAGCAGAGAAATTTTACAGTGGACAAACTGCCCAACTACCCCAGCCTGGGGCTCACGGTCAACACCAGCGGTCACAATCACGCTAACATCATGTCCCCTTCCTAAGTGGTGATGAAATGACACTTTCCCTCTGCGGTGTTCCTCCCAATAACCTACCACCCCAGCCTCAGGATGAGAAGAGCAGCAGAAAAATTCCAGCTGTCAGCCATCCTGTAAAATGCCTGACCAGACTCTTCTGAGCTGTCCAGGTCATAAGAAATAAGACTGAGACGTTCTCACAGCCAAGAGAAGCCTATGGAGACATGGCCACTAAATGCAGTGATCTGGAGCCATGAGGTTAAAACCTTAGGCCATCTGAATGAAGCATAGACACAAGGTTTATCAAAAAAGGGGGCATCTGGCAAAAACTAAGGCACTTTGAATAAAGTATGGACTTTGACACATTTTAATAATAGCGTCTCAACACTGGTTCACTGATTGTCACAAGCATACCATACTAATGTAAGATGTGAAGAGTTTGCCAACTTGCCATCTAGTACAGAAGGTTCCAATATTCAATCTACTCAATGCTTCTGTAAATATAAAGCTGTTCTATAACATACAGTCTATGGAAACAAGCATAAGAGCATGCTTCATGTGATTAGGGACCAACGTTACCTCCTCAGAGGTGTCTGAAGACAGATGTATAGGTGTGGATGGAACACCGAGCTACTGTGTGTGGGGCATTATCCAGGTCTCCCCCGAGAGGTGGGGTGGGTGAAGAGCAGTGAGCAGCACCTGCCTCCGAGGGAGACCTCAGTGAAGAGGAGCCATTCGTATCAAACCTTTCTTACATCCCTGCAGCCACTACCCTTTCTAGAGCCCAGATTTCCTTAAGGTTAATGGTATATGTTTAACTTCTGAGGTACTAATAAAAACCTGTAGAAACACTCCCACCGTGACCATGACCACAGCCATCTTCAATTATCATTCACCTTGATTTCAAAACAAGGATTATCTACAAGCCAACCATCCTCCTCCTCCTTTCGGAAATTCCAACCCTGCTTGAACATATGTATCCAGGCTAGAAATTCCATACACTCTTTCCTCACTCTTATACCAACAAGGGAAAGGAGATTTTCAAAGTGGAGTACAACTCCCTCACCGGGATCACCACCAGTAAGGACAAAAAAATGACCACAGATGAAACAGCTTTCTCTGCGTGGATTTAAGTTGCTCGCTGACAAGCTGAAGGCTTTAGGAGAGAGATATCCACGTGAATGGCTAATTCTCCAAGCGAAAACCCTGGGCAGGGGGAAGGTGGCACCACTGAGTCACACTCTCCAATAAGAGCAGACTACAGGAATAATATACTATTACCATTACCAGGTGACACACTGTAAAACACACTGATAACTGAAAAGTTTCCTGTTTGCTGGTGACTCACCATTTTAAAATATGCGTTATTTGGACTACTTCTAATAAAAGCAGCTAACATGTACAGAACACTTACGAGGCTCCAGGCTGTCTTCAGCACTATAAATTTCTTGACTTATTTAATCATCAGCCTGCTCTGTGACATGGTAACTGTTAATATTGCCATTGTACAGACAAGAAAACTGAGATGCAGAGAGGTTAAGTAACTTACAGTCACATGGAGGGAGAAGACACATCATGAAATTTTGATGCCACAATCAAACTGTCTCCATGCCATAAAATACACATGTGTCCTTACATACAAATATGTGTGTGTGAGTGCCCAGGTGCTCAGTCATGCACAACTCTTTCTGATCCCATGCACTATAGCCCACCAGGCTCCTCTGTCCATGCAATTTGCCAGGCAAGAATACTGGAGTGGGTTGCCGTGTACATACAAATATACATAAGTATATCTGTGTGCATGTTGTGTGAATATACATAAACACATAACTTTACTATAAAATATTCTAAAATTAATACTGGTAAAATTTTCAAGACAAGGTCTGTTTCAACTGAAGCTCAAAAGAGAAAATCACTGACTTATCAAAAGCCCATCACAACATTCATAGATGGTATCATATACAGATTACACAGCAAAAGTAAAGGTTTGGTACATTAGGATGAATTCTTAAGTAAATCCAATTTTTGAACCAGTTTTAGCAGATAGAAGCCTTTGAAGATTATTTGAGTGTTATCCAGAAGGAAGCAGCTCTCCCTCAGGACAGTCATTACCAGAGACACAATATTTAAGTACAATTGGAAATTTTCAAGTCCCTTTGGAGTTGGAGGGAAGTAGATTTCCTTAATGAATACTATTTCCAATTCTCCTAAGAAAAATACTAAAGGCCAGATCGATTTTCTTTTGGAGTAAATGAGTAGGGCATTTCTGAAACCTCCCCTACATGTAACTGACCTCTGACTTGGTATTTTGAGTCTGTAGGTCACAGACATGTCATTTCCATGAGCATGTACATAAATAACCTGAGAAATGAATTTTCCTGGCATTCTGAAGCCTATTTTCTCTAAAACTATTTTTAGTGGTATATAATTTCAAATATCTTTAAAGAATGAAAAGTGAAAGTCACTTAGTCATATGCAACTCTTTGTGACCCCATTGATTGTAGCCTGCCAGGCTCCTCTGTCCATGGAATTCTCCAGGAAGAATACTAGAGTGGGTTGCCATTTCCTTCTCCAGGGCGGGTCTTTCTGACCCAGGAATCATACCTGGGTCGCCTACATTTCAGGCAGATTATTTATCACTAGCACTGCCTGGGAAGCCCATCTTTAAGGTATAGAAGAACTGTAAGTTATTTCTGCACCAATGTCACCTAAGTGAGGAAAGGCTCAATTCACAGCAGCCCAGAGACCTTTATAGAGAAGTCTTGTTCAGCATCAAGGACCAGGAGGAGAGCTGGAGTGCTACGGTCCTGGGAAAAGGCTGACTGAAACAGCAGATCTGAGCAAGATTAGAAGCAGCCAAATATAAACAGAACCCAGGAGGTTATCTGAGCATCACATGCTATGATGGTCCACATGGTAGCTGAAATCTCTCCACAGGTGCGTATCACAAACTGCAGGTTTTCCCTAAGTGACTTGGAGTACTGCTTCTGCTCATGTTACCGTGGCAACACCAAGACCTATTAAAAGGGAGTTCTCTAAACTACTGTGGGTTCTATGTCTGTTTATGTAAACAAGGGGTAATGCACACACCCACCAACACTCACATGCGTGCACACAGGCACACACAAGCCAAATACACTGACTCTTACGTTAGGAAGGAATTTGATTCCAGTTGTGACTTCTTTTGAATCTTATTTCTTATAAGTGGGTCATCAGTTGAAGGTAGGAAGATTTACTGTTACACAGGAATTTTCATTGTAACTATGGGTCTCCCTGGGGCAAAGTTCTCCCTTCTCAAGCCAGAGGTGAAATATAGGGTGGAGAGAGGTGCCAGGTGAAATGCAAACATGAGGAATTTTTAAAGTCTTTTTCTTTTCCTTTCTCTCTCTCTTTTTTGGTGGGGTTGGGGGATGCTCATTGGAACTTTCTCGGGCAAATCAGGGGCAGGCTTCTTTGTGTGTAGAACTGTTAAAAATTCCTAAAAGGAGATAAAACAAACTTATCCCTTACTTATTATTTTGGTTAAAGGAATCACCTGATTGCTCAAGCTGAAATCCTCAGTTATCCCAGCCCTTGCCTTATCTTCTGCCCCCAGCATCACTGGTCACCCACATGCTCAAATTATCCTGTGTGGTCCTTGCCTTCTTTCCTTATCTTGCCCAGAACATTCACTCTGTCTCCAAATCCAATGCAGTTCCTTCTCCCAGCCTCTTAAATCAAACCTCTTCTCTCCATCCCCATAGTCACAGCATTCATTCAAGCCCTCATCATCTTTACTAGGACTATTGCAGTATTACTGCCTCTTAGTCAACTCCCTGAGTCCTACTGTCCCTTAAGCCATTACCCACATAGCCAAAGATCTTTTTAAAACAGATACAGGACTGTCACTGCTTTATTCAACATCATTAGCAGAGCATTCAAGACCCTTCACCATCACATTCCTATGCATTTTCCAGTTAAAATCAAGAGGTGAGCATGCCCCTTGAGACTTAAACAAAATTACGTCTTGAGGCCCTATCCTAAGTTCTGAGGAAGGTTTACCATTTTCCCCAAGATTCTGCCTAATTTCTATGGTTTATATTCTCTTGGTCTAGATGCACTAAATATGATTTGTGACATTAATGTATTGTATTGAGGGTTTACTATATAACAGGCACTAAGGTGAATGCTATACGCACATTATTTCATTTAAAGTCCTCCAGATCACAAACACACATACACTCCCCACATGAAAGCAGGCAAGAGTCCTGTTTTAGAAATACATCTTGTAGATAAACTGGTGAAAAAAAATAGTCTAAATAACATCACAATCTAGAGGGAAAGAACTCTGAACACACACATGAAGGAAAACCCATGTTTACGAGTAAAACTTCATACTGAAGATTTACAACAACTTGGAAGGCCGAAAAGAGCTATGCACGTAATGTGGATGTTAGCCGGGTGGTCAAGTTGGAACCAGATCTGCCCTTCATAGATTCTGAGAAGTCTAATGCCGTCCCCAAGACTTCTCTAAATTCCTTGAGGGGCTTAGGTGTTTGTGAGTCACCACAGCCCTGAATGAGCTCCTGGTTCTGCTGAATTAATCCTCCTTGTCTCAGTTCTCACACCTTGTTAGTTATTTCTTCTTCATTTCCATTAAATGAATCTCTCACACAACTAGAACATTTTGTTGAAAGCCTAGAGAATATTTATGCAGGACTTCTACTGCAGAAATTCAAACAGCTAAAAATCAATGCTACACAATCTTGTTTTTAAGACACCCACGGCCATTTCCATGGTTGAGTTGCAGCCTCTCTCTCGGTTACCTGTCTCTAACTTTCCACCACCACCTCCATGACTATAAGGAATTCTTTCTAATACATGTTCATTTAACCAAGTGCCATCATAACTCTTGCAAAATCTAAGCTCTTAGGGCCTTATCTTTTTCCTTGAAAACTCATCACAGTATTTTTCCATAGACAGTTATCTTCCTAAGAGGATCTCTAGCCTCTGATGCTAATTCATGCTTTAAATGTTATTGCATCTAAATTAAGAAAGTCATCCATCCTGATCAGATCACTGACATCTCTGCCACTAAACGTGTTCACTTAGGTACAACTAGGCCACTTTCGACATATCTATAGAATGAGATGGGCAAAATAATCAACATTATTGCTACTGTCTACCAAACTATGGGCTTCCCAGGTGGCTCAGAGGGTAAAGAATCCACTTGCAATGCAGGAGACGAAAGCGATGGGGGTTTGATTCCTGTATCAGGAAGATCCCCTGTAAGAGGGCACAGCAACCCACTCCAGTTCTTGCTTGGAGAATGCTATGGACAGAGGAGCCTGATGGACTACAGAGCCTGGCAGGCTACGGTCCGTAGGGTTACAGTCAGACATGACTGAATCGACTGGACATACACGCACGCAGTGAACTATATGTGACAACTGAATGACTGACAGATATAACAATACTTAAATCTGTCCAAAAGCAGTTAGGGAACACAGCTCTGCCTCAGGGATATGATATGTGTATACAAATCCGAAGAGGAAATCATGACCTAAGCCTATGATTTAAAGTTGTTACCTTTGTTGTGCAGAAGCTTTTAATTTTAATTAGATCCCATTTGTTTATTTTTGCTTTTATTTCGAGTATTCTGGGAGGTGGATCATAGAGGATCCTGCTGTGATTTATGTCGGAAAGTGTTTTGCCTATGTTCTCCTCTAGGAGTTTTATAGTTTCTGGTCTTACGTTTAGATCTTTAATATAAGCAAGGTAAAAAGACAGCCTTCTGAATGGGAGAAAACAATAGCAAATGAAGCAACTGACAAACAGCTAATCTCAAAAATATACAAGCAACTCATGCAGCTCAATTCCAGAAAAATAAACGACCCAATCAAAAAATGGGCCAAAGAACTAAACAGACATTTCTCCAAAGAAGACATACGGATGGCTAACAAACACATGAAAAGATGCTCAACATCACTCATTATCAGAGAAATGCAAATCAAGACCACAATGAGATACCATTTCACACCAGTCAGAATGGCTGCGATCCAAAAGTCTACAAGCAATAAATGCTGGAGAGGGTGTGGAGAAAAGGGAACCCTCTTACACTGCTGGTGGGAATGCAAACTAGTACAGCCACTATGGAGAACAGTGTGGAGATTCCTTAAAAAACTGCAAATAGAACTGCCTTATGACCCAGCAATCCCACTGCTGGGCATACACACCAAGGATACCAGAATTGAAAGAGACACATGTACCCCAATGTTCATTGCAGCACTGTTTATAATAGCCAGGACATGGAAACAACCTAGATGTCCATCAGCAGATGAATGGATAAGAAAGCTGTGGTACATATACACAATGGAGTATTACTCAGCATCAAAAAGAATTCATTTGAATCTGCTCTAATGAGATGGATGAAACTGGAACCTATTATACAGAGTGAAGTAAGCCAGAAAGAAAAACACCAATACAGTATACCGACACATATATATGGAATTTAGAAAGATGGCAATGATGACCCTGTATGCGAGACAGCAAAAGAGACACAGATGTATAGAACGGACTTTTGGACTCTGTGGGAGAGGGAGAGGGTGGGATGATTTGGGAGAATGGCATTGAAATACGTATACTATCATGTAAGAACGAAGCACCAGCCTATGTTCGATACAGGATACAGGATGCTTGGGGCTGGTACACAGGGATGATCCAGAGAGAGGATATAGGGTGGGAGGTGGGAGGGGGATTCAGGATTGGGATCTCATATACACCCATGGTGGATTCATGTAAATGTATGGCAAAACCAATATGGTATTGTAAAGTAAAATAAAGTAAAAATTAAAAAAATAAATAAATAAAGTCATACTCAAAATTCAAAAAAATAAAATAAAATAAAGTTGTTACCAATGTGCCCAAGAGGAATGTATTATAATCTAGCCGTCAAGAAAAAAGGTGAAGAACTGCTAAGTTATCAACAAAGTTACCTTAGCCATGAGGTCAACAACCATTTATGATGTCACACCATGTCTTAGGAAAAGGGAGTGGCTGAGCTGGGTGCCTCTGGCTCACAGTCTCTCCTGCAGATGCAGCAAGCTGCTGGTTGGGACTACGGTCATCTGAAGACAGGGCTGGCCCTATTGGTGATAGGTCTCAAGTTCCTTGCAGGATCTTAGGAGAAGCTCCTCACCATGCAGGCATCTCCACGGGTTGGGTGAGCATCCTCACACCAGGGCTGTTGCCCTCCTTGAGTCTGAGTGATGAGAGACAGAGAACTATGACTTTTATGAACTTGGTTTCAGAACTCTCAGGCTGTCCCTTCTGCCATATTTTATCAGTTAGAAGTGAGTCATTAAGTCTAACCAACACTCAAGGGAATGGAAATTAGGCTCCATTTCTAAAAGAAAATGTCAGAGAATGTTAGCATATTTCAAACCACTTTGAGAGTACCGTTCATCTCATAAGACCACTTGTAGGTGAACTTTGGTGAAAACTAAATCAAATATTGCAAAATGTAGGGAGGGTTCACTTTCTTCTCTCCTCTGTCACAAAGCCTTGGGGAATCCTATCCCCATTCTCTAGGGAAAATCTGACAGAGATGGATAAGAGATAGAATGGAGGGGAAGAACATGAATGTGAGGCATGTCAATTTTTAATATTCTATGCCATCCAGAATTATGTCAGAAACAGAGTAAGATTAATTGGGGAATTAAATTTCCTCTTTTTCTTATTCCACTCCTTCCTCTCCCAAACTCTTTATCCTTAGCCACGGAGGTTATCAAATGACACGCAGGGTTTTTTCCTCCATTATTCTTAGCTCTAAGGACCCATTAAGCAGCATCGATGCCTCCAGGGATCAAACAATCAATCACTTCTTTCTCTGAAATGGGGCCAGACTGGTCACACATTTTGCTCTGCTTGTTGAAGGCTATGGCTTCGGAGCCAGCACACACATGATAAAAATACCTTCCAACTGATATGCAGCTATTATTAGAGCTGGTATTTACTTAAATGGCCTGTGTCACCATATTGCATTTACTTACTGTGTCAAAGAAGGAATGTTGCGCTCCATAAACAGATTTCTTTCTTTTTTCTTTTTTTGATGCTGGTAAGCTGCTCTGATTTGCAGCTGTAGTTTACAGTCACTATTTCCTCCTCCTAGAAAAAGCATCCCTCCCTTTTAAAAAAATAAATAGAGTTTTCATTTAAAGCAAAGAATTCTGGTTTTAAATTAAGTCCTAATTCGGAACTCTTTATATGTTTTTTTAAAAAAATCATCTGGCATAATATTAATTTTTAGGTTTGCCAAAGACCTTTACTGTAAGTATTTAATGAAACAAGGGCTCAAATTAGATGCAGCTGGTCAAAGGAATTTTTTTTTTTTAAAGCAAGGATGGTGATATAAGTTTGACTCAGAGTTCCAACGATGAACAAAGAGATAAATGTCTCAGAATTAGGAAGGTAAGGCTGACCTTCCTATATGAATCCCTTTATCACATTTCCTCTCTCCCTGAGAACACTGGCATTTGATACCTTTTGAAAATGGAGCTAGAGGGTGGCTGGCTGAGTCCGAGGATCACCATGCTGTCCCAGATGTGAAATCTCATTTATAATAATCGGGACTGACCCCATAAAAACAGCTCCAGCTGTGAAGCATACTGGGAAAAAAGAAAGAAAGAAAAATATGGATCCTTTTGATGAAATGTGGCCTGAGACAGCATCTGGAGGGAAAGTGTGGGTGACTGGGGTCCCAGGTCTTCCAAGGAAAGGAGATGATCTAAAGATGAGAACTTGTCCAAATAGCATCATCGTGAGATGACATGTTAAAGAACGGATGCTCATTATTATTTTGTGAGCGAAAGAACTTAAATCAGTTTGGGAGGAATGAAAGCATTTTTTGACTTAGAGCTTGAAAGACAGATACATTATTCCTCAAGCATAAATTAGGTATCTTGGAGAAATCTCAACTATTCTAGGAATGAGGGGATATGTCATTGTTATAAAAGCAATAACAGCATTTTGGAGCTTAATAGAATTACCCCTCCATCAAATTTCCAGTCTTTAAAAACATCTATTATTTAAGATTAAACATTCTATACAACTCTCTAGAGAGAATATGAAAAATACATGAACATATAAAGAAAAAAAAAAGACCCAACCATAATGCCTTCACTTAGGAACAGATATTATAAACATTTTTTTTTTTTTTTTGCTATTTCTCCCTAAAATTTTTTAAAGGACATTGTTACATATCAAGAATAATAATTCAAGTAAAGCTTTTTAACCTGCTTTTTTGAATTAAAAAAATAACATTTAGTCTGACTAAAATGCGAGTAAAGAATCTGCCTGCAAAGCAGGAGACTTGGGTTCAATCCCTGGGTGGGGAAGATCCCCTGGAGACGGAAACGACAACCCACTCCAGTATTCCTGCCTGAAGAATCCGATGGACAGAGGAGTTTGACGAATACAGTCTGCAGGGTTGCAAAGAGTCAAACATGACTGAATGACTAACACTAAAATGCGAGTACATGTTTTCTTGTGGAAAATCTGAGATAAACCAGAAAAGTATAAAGAAGAAATGAAAAATGGCTAGAAATCTTGTTGCTTCACATAAGCATTGTTAATAATTTGGTGACCTCCCCTTCTGGTGTTTTTTTTCTTCTTCCCCCGGTCCTTAAAAAAACTACAAATTTACTTGAGAGAGCTGGGGTCATTCCTTAAATGTACAATTACCATTTAGCCAAGATTTGAGATAAACACTCTTGGAAGATCAAGTCATTTAATACAAATCAAGTGGATTTCTTTTTCCAGTTGACATTTTGTGTGTGGGTTTGACAGTCAGTGTAGACGGACAGTAGAGTATTACCTGGTAACTAAAATGTTTCTAGAGTTGTAACCCATCTGCTTCTGCCAGGCGGGAGCCTGCACATTCCTACTTTGAGAGAAGAGATAGACCAATGAAAAGACTGAGAGACAGCAGACAATGATGTATGAGGGTGTATTTCGGGGCTAAGAGACAGCTTGAAATGCTGTGAGCGCAGCAGTCACCAACTCTCACTCAAAACCTCTCTGCTACCAAGACTTCTAGTCAGCTCATAAAATGAATATCGAACAACAACAAAAATTACATTAACCGATGGCCCCTGTTTTCCTCCCAGGGGACTCCCCTCATTTTTCTAAACTAGGATCACAAAGACTATTGCCAAGAAAAATTAAACTGAAAAGGTCGTTCACAAAAGCAGAAATAGAAATCAAATGATAATTCTTCTGGATCTTAAGTTTCACCTCAATACTGTATTAAGCTAGTTTCCAGGAGGCAGTGTGGTATAGAAAAGCCACAGAGGCGGCTCTGCCACGTATTATGTGTGATCATGGGCAAGTCACTTTTTCTGTCTAAGTTCTGGATTTATCATCTGTAGAATGAGGGCTAATCATTCCTTGTCTGTATAGATAGAGAGAGGCTCAAATCAGCTGACATGGGGAAAGTGCCTCGCACAAACAATGGAGTCAATGTTTGCTCTTTCCTTGTTTTAAATCCATGGACTGCCTCTCACAGGGTCCATACGGTATATGGTGGGCCAGTGGTCAGAGGGGTCAATGTCACTGTGGATTACTTTTACCCTGGAGGGTAACTATATCCTTTTTGCTTGTGCAGGTCTGTAGAATTGGAGACAGAGAAGAAAAAGAGATTTAACGTAGGGAAGATGCTTTAGTTATCTTTAGTAAAAGAAAATTCTATTACAAATGCAATGTATCTTTGTCATTAAACAGTCCATCCAACAATACCTAGGTATATCAAACTAAGAGAGAAGGCCTCCCCACTATCTCACATACCTCCACAGAGGTGACCGCTGTTCTCAGCTGTGTGAACATGCTTCCAGAACACTTTCTGTTCATCACACATAAATAAAAACACACCCTCGGGGACTTCCCTGGTGGTCCAGTGGTTAAGAAACTGCCTTTGAATGCAGAGGACACAGCTTCGATCCCTGGTCAGGGAATGAAGAGCCAGAGGGCAACTAAGCCTATGTTCTGCAACTACAGAAGCCTACATGCCGCCACAAAGATCCAGTACAGCCACACACACACAAATATATATATATATAATAAAGAAAATAGCAACTTACAAAAAACAGCAAATACACGTGTTTGTGCAGCATCAGCTCAATATTGTGGCAAATCCCCCATGTTAGTGCACCACAGTGGCACCTCACTTTTGTGAACAGCTGCACTATCTTTCCATAAATTGAATGAACAATAATGCAATTGACCAGTCTGAGGAGAAAGAGTTGCAAATACTAATTCTTTACACTGTATCAGGGCAGCTTCCAGTGAACAGTAAGGACATCAAGCTCTATCAAGGCTCAACATCTTTATCTGTAACATGGGTGAAACAATACCATCAGCCTTATCGTGTAGATTCACTGAGTGTTTCAGAAACTGTAAAGCACAACATGACACTGCCTATTCCTAGCACTGTATGAGGTCAACAAAGACTAGAGCTGAAGCTGGGCTGGCGCATTTTAACTGTTTACATGCCTCATACGATTGTTTAATTCCAAAGCTCCAGGCAATACATCAGTGGAAAAAAATCATGACACACCAATCAGAATGGCCATCATTATAAAAAAAAAAGTCTACTAACAATAAGTGTTGGAGAGGGTATAGGGACAAGGAAACCCTCCTGTACTATTGGTGGGAATGTAAATTGGTACAACCATTATGTAGAACAGTATAAAAGTGCCTTAAAATCTAATATAGAACTACCGTATGATCTTCCCTGGTGGCTCAGTCAGTAAAGAGTCTGCCTGCAGTACAGGAGACCCAGGTTCAATTCCTGGGTTGGGAAGATCCCCTAGAGAAGGAAATGGCAACCCACTCCAGTATTCTTGCCTGGAGAATCCCATGGACAGAGGAGCCTGGCAGGTTACATTCCATGAAGGTCGCAAGAGTCAAACATGCCTTAGCGACTAAACCACCACCATCACCACATGATCCAGCAATCCCATTTCTGGGCATATATCCCGAGAAAATCATAATTCTAAAAGATACATGCACCCAAATGTTAATTACAGCACTATTCACAATATCCAAGACATGGAAGCAACCTAAACGTCCATCAACAGAGGAATGGATAAAGAAGATATGATACAAATATACAATGGACTATTATTCAATCATAAGAAAGAACAAAATAATGACATCTGCAGCGGCATGGATGGCCCTAGAGATTGTCATACTGGTGAAGTTAGTCAGACACAGAAAGACAAATATCGTACAATACTGCTTTTATGCGGAATCTAAAAAAAGCATACCAAAGAACTTAGTACTACTTGTACCAGAAGTAGAGTCAGAGACGTAGAAAACAAACTTGTGCTTACCAGGGGATGATGGGGAGGGAAAAACTGGGAGACTGGGATTGACACATATAGACTAGTATATCTAAAAGAGATAACTAATAAGAATCTACTATATAGCACAGGGAGCTCTAGTCAATACTCTATAATGGCCTATATGGGAAAATAATCTAAAAAAAAGAACAGGTTTATGCATCTGTATGGGCTTCCCAGGTGGTACCAGTAGTAAATAACCTGCCTGCCAGTGCAGGAGACAAAAGAGACACGGGTTCAATTCCTGGGTTGGGAAGATTCCCTGGAGGAGGGCATGGCAACCCACTCCAGTATTCTTGCCTAGAGAATCCCACGGGCAGAGGAGCCTGCTACGGTCCATAGGATCACAACGAATTGGACACAACTGAAGCGACTTAGCATGCATTCACGAAGCAACTTGGCACGCACACACACGTTTCAGTATAACTGATTCACTTTGCTGTATACCTAAAACTAATACAACATCGTAAATCAACTATATTTCTATAAAAATTTAAAAAAGGATACACGTACCCCAATGTTCACTGCAGCAGTATCTACAGTAGCCAAGACACGGATGCAACCTAAATGTCCATGCACAGAGGAATAACTAATGAAGATGTGGTACGTCTTCGTGGTGACAGCAGACTGTCACCCAGCCATAAGAAAGAACAAAACAATGCCATCTGCGGCATTAGGGATGGACCTAGAGATTACATACAAAGTAAAGGGAGACAGAGGAAGACAAGTGTCATATGGTATCACTTACATGGAATCTAATAAAAATGACACCAATGAGCTTTTGTATAAAACAGAAACAGATTCACAAATCTCAAAATCAAACGTGGTTACAAAGGGGAAATGTAAGTGATAGATTAGGTGAGGATTAACACACCCATACTTCTACATATAAAATAGATAACAAGGACCTACTGTATAGCACAGGGAACTCTACTCAATATTCTGTAATAACTTATGTGGGGAAAGAATTTGAAAAAAAAATGGACATATATATATATATGATATTGTTTGCTGGTACATCTGCAACTAATACAATGCTGTAAATCAATTATACTTTAATAAAAATTTAAAACCATATAATAAATAATGCAATAATTTAAAAACTCTTGACAACATATTTTAGTCATCTCTGTATTTACACAACTGCGAACAGCCTTGTCCTCTTTTATAGGGTGGTCCGTTGTTCACAAAGGGAGAAACCAAGGCAGCTTCTTTAGTAATTAAGAGGAAATGGCAAAAGGCTATTTTTCTGTCTGAGCCAGAAGAGCAAAGAGAAATGAAGCTGGGGTCTTTTTCGGTGCTGTTCAGAAAGGTGGGCTGGCAGTGTATCTGGATGACTTAATAAATGGTTAGAGCCTGAGAGATATGGAAGATAAGAGCCTGAAGGGATAGTCACTCAGGTCAGATTAATAAGGGTCCTTCCCTATCTCCGCCCCCCAGTGTGATATGGTGGCATCTCATTTCCTATAAAGTCAAGGCTATTCCATCTTCTTGACAATAACAGAGGTTTGACTTGGCCTTCAGAATGGTCTGCATCTCTGTCTCCAGGTCACTGGCTCATCCGCACATGACACCAGCCAGTGCTTCCTTCAACTTTATTCTTCAATTTGTCATAAAAAGACCAAGATGCTAAATCAAGGCCTTTGGGTTTTAGGAGGGAGGCAAGGGCATAAAGCAGCTCTAGTCTTCCAAGTTACTAAGGAAATGTGTCCCACATATCAGACTGGTAAGTTCCAGTGTCACAAAAAGGAACATTTACTGTAGCTGAGCTGGACGTGCTATGAGACCAGAGAATCACGGGATCCACAATCACCTTCCAGGGCCTCAAATGCAGACCAAACTCGGGTGAGGTTCAAGTGTACCTTGAGTTGAGCAGAGGAAACTGGTCATCAGACAGATTTCTGATCAATGAGATCACCTGTCTGTGAAGTACATTAGTAATTCTTTCAACTTCTGAGACTTCCCTGGTGGTCCAGTGGCTGGAACTCCACATTCCCAATGCACCGGCCAGGTCTGACCCCTAGTCAGGTAACTAGCTCCCACATACTGGAACTAAGGAAGAGGTGCGTGCTGCAACTAAAAAGATTCCGCATGCCTCAACTAAGACCAAGCACAGCCTAAATAAATAAAAATTAAAAAAAAACAAAAAACAGTAATTCTTTCAATTTCTTTGGTTCTACCAGGGGTTAGCTATCTTATACAATTCATTGGCTTTTAATCAAAATACTATGGATCATCAATATTGCCAAAATGTATAGCCTAACTTGAAGTCCTTTTTTTCCCTCTTCTCTTGATGGCTAACGAGTATTTCTACTTCTTACCAATTGCTGAGACTTGGGAAATACTTTGAAATTATAGTATTGGGGCTTTCCACTGGGAAAATGTTTCTATGAGCAAAAACACAGACCTTCCTCTTTTGTCAGGGAAAAAAAAACCCCAGGCCCTAAAGTATTCTGCTGGCAGTCTTGTTATTATCCTGCTGCCTGTGGGCCTGGCTCTATTCCACGCTGTATTTTTTTTTTTTTTGATGGGGAAAGTTTTCCTTAACTGGGGAAGCTCACTCCTATCACAAATTGCAAGACACTCTTCTGCTTTCACTCTCAGGTCTGCTATTGTTTGATCTGTTGGCTCAGAAGCAACTTTCAATTCCATTGTTCAAGTGTCCCCAGAATGAAGAAGACAAACCACCCCAATCAACAGAACAATACTTTACACTTCAGGGAAAAATATATATCTTGCCAATTTCAAGTTCATATTGTCCCCAACACATCTGTAAAACTGTCTGCCCTGAATAATCTGTGATGCAGACAGTATAAAGTAAAAACCCCTCACATGGATTGACTAACAAAGACAGATGCAAAACAGCTTACAATGAAAGCAAACACACAAATAAAACAGTGTGCGTCAAGGGCCTTGTCAATTACAAGAGAATGCTTTTCACATCTTATCATCAAAGATTAAAGGCTGGATATTTAAGGAATGGAAAAGAGGGTGTCCTTTAACAAAGGTGGCAAGAATACACGGAAGAACTGTACAAAAAAGATCTTCACGACCCAGATAATCATGATGATGTGATCACTAATCTAGAGCCAGACATCCTGGAATGTGAAGTCAAGTACTATGAACAAAGCTAGTGGAGGTGATAGAATTCCAGTTGAGCTGTTTCAAATCCTGAAAGATGATGCTCTGAAAGTGCTGTACTCAATCTGCCAGCAAATTTGGAAAACTCAGCAGTGGCCACAGGACTGGAAAAGGTCAGTTTTCATTCCAATTCCAAAGAAAGGCAATGCCAAAGAATGCTCCAACTACCGCACAATTGCACTCATCTCACATGCTAGTAAAGTAATGCTCAAAATTCTCCAAGCCAGGCTTCAGCAATACGTGAACCGTGAACTCCCTGATGTTCAAGCTGGCTTTAGAAAAGGCAGAGGAACCAGAGATCAAATTGCCAACATCCGCTGGATCATGGAAAAAGCAAGAGAGTTCCAGAAAAACATCTACTTCTGCTTTATTGACTATGCCAAAGCCTTTGACTGTGTGGATCACAATAAACTGTGGAAAATTCTGAAAGAGATGGGAATACCAGACCACCTAACCTGCCTCTTGAGAAATCTGTATGCAGGTCAGGAAGCAACAGTTAGGACTGGACATGGAACAACAGACTGGTTCCAAATAGGAAAAGGAGTGCGTCAAGGCTGTATATTGTCACCCTGCTTATTTAACTT